>WBZZ01004923.1:5000-15000 GCA_019918135.1 Paulinella micropora
TGATGGGATGATGATGGGATGATGATGGAAATGATAATGGGATGATGATGATGGGATGATGATGATGGGATGATGCAACGATGATGTCATGATAATGCCACGATGATGCAATCATGCTGGAATAATGATGGAATGATATAATATTCGATGATGAAATGATGATGGAATGAGGATGCCATGATGACGCAATAATGATGCAATCATTGATGATGGAATGATGATGAAATAATGATGAAATGGTGATGAAATTATGATGAAATTATGATGGATGGTAGTGCATACATGCGTGCGTGCGCATGCGCGTATGTATGTCATGTATGTCATGTATGTTATGTATGTTCTGTATGCATGCATATGTATCTATGTAAGTAGTTATGTATGTATGTATGTATGTATGTATGTGTGTGGTGTGATTGTGCATGATGATGCGCGCGCGCGTGTGTGTGTGTGTGCCTGTGTGTGTGTGTGTGTGTGTGCGTGTGTGTGCTTGTTGTTCATAGTGTGTGTTCCGTGTGTGTTCCGTGTGTTCCGTGTGTGTGCATGCGTGTGCATGCGCGTTACATAATAGATGTGTGACCGTGATGAACGGTGTTCATGTGTGTTCATGTATGTGACAGTCAGTGCCCCTATCAATATATTCATACTTCAGTCTTTTTTACGAGCAGTAGTAATTGTAGCATTACGTAACGTATCTGACTCGGATTCTCATGATCCGTAATCAACCATATGTAGCTACATATGATATGCAGCCCAAATATACAATGGAAATCAAGTTTTATCTGTATAGACTTCATGTGAATTTTCATTCGCAAAGCTCGTACCTAGTCTTTTGTATTTTACTCAAGTTTCGGATTGAAAATCAATGAATCCGGCTGATAGATTGACAGCGGAATTGGCCGAGAGCGGTGTGATCGACACCGTATTTTTATAACGTGACTTCCACATAGTATTTTTTATAGCCTGACAGTCCGATGGCAGGTGAAGTCACTCCGAGCACGTGTCTGTAGCCATCCCGAGCCCGGAGCACGCATCGGCCAGCCGCGCCCGCTTGCTTGCCAATGGACGAAGGGCCTCCGCAATTCTTCCAGTAACCGGCAACCGGGTCGTCCCCCTCTTACCGGTCGTTGACTTCTCACAACGCAGAACTTGATTTATTAATAACAAGAATGATGAGGACAATTCCCGCCAGTCCAGCTAACGAAGTCAAAAAGATGTACCTTCCAGAACTTGAAATTGACCCCCGTAACGTACTGATATGGGTAAGAGTGGTAATGGTAAAAAGCTGGTGCCACCAGTACCAGGATAAGTACTAAAATTGACTGTATTAACAACTAATAATACCAACAATATTAACGACTACTACTAACTGATAATTAATTAATAATGGACATAACTGAGGAGCAAGGGTCTAATCAATATCCCATGCTCCCCCAGGCTTAATTACCTTACGAGTCAGCCTACGGTGTCACACCTTGATCCTGCGTAAATAACAACTATAGCAAGTGAACAAACAAAACGCAAGTGAGCTATCCTATGTCACAGGCTTCTGTGGAGTTCGGCAAAATAGCTACACTGTTACTATACAGAGCAGTAATATCAATAGTACAAATAATAAGACTAAACAAGCCGGCAAGTGCGCTATCCTACGTCTCTTGTGGAGTTCTCAGCGCAATATAGACACACAATCATTAAAACCTATACCCTTGCTATCAGGTAGTTTGAACTTAACCAAAGGTCCTAAAACGCGAACTACCGTGACTGATTAGTGTCAGTGAGCTTTTCCAGTTGAAAGTCCTGCTGTCGGGGGTTGTCCCTCTAGAATGAAGGGAACTTGAACGCACGGTTCTCGAGTCGTTAATCCTTGGAAACGTGACGCCGGAACGCGCCGATCGTATGGCTCCCCGCGCATGGGCTTGGTGTGAAGTTGATGTCTGCCACGTTGTCGGCTGAGCCCACTTTCTCGTTGACTACACTTCAGTCCGGCCTCCACCTTCTAGTTGACGATGGCACAACACTGCAGTCCGGCCTCCACCTTCTAGTTGACGATGGCACACCGCAGGTCCACGTGTCCCAGCTTCCTAGCAAAAACATTCGTGTCAGCGAGATCCAGCGCTACCTAGTTGTCGCCGTACAGGATGGGGGGCTGCCCCCACCCGTACGGCCCCATTGCGACTCTGCGACCCGGCCGTCGGCAATGCCCTGTACACAATTAATGATTTTATCCTGCCCGTGATACGCCTCCACCATGGCGTACACTTCTGCCTCGCAGGATGAGGCTTCCGGTGCCGCAGGCAGCGATCTTCCGGCGTACCCTCCAACTTGAGTCGGCCCACGACATCAAGCGGGTGCCGTCCGCCTTGGTGAAACGAAGGCCTTTAGATCGTGTACCATTTAGGTACCGCACGACCTGTTTGGCCTGCTGATAATTAAACAACTCTGGCTTGGAGGCATGGGTAGCTACCTCCCCGAGCGGGCCCAAGACCTCATGCCGAGTAATGCGTGTCCACAAGAGAACACCTACGATGTGCTGCGGAGAGAACTGCTCTAGCATGGATTGATTACCGGCCCGTACCCCCGGCATTAACCACGGCGAGTCGGCAGTAGCTAGACCGGTGCATTGCAGCTTCTCAACGGCCTCCTTGATGAAGTCTTCCTGAGAGATCTTGATCGTACGGCCTAACCGGCTGTCTTCTTTATTCTCGATATTCAGGCCTACCACCCGGTCGGGGCCTCTTGCTTAAAGACCCTAAAGGCCTTCTTACCGGCAGCTAAGAACTCCGCTTCCACATCTTTGCCACTGAACGCTCCCATCATGTCGTCGACGTGCACAAAGACAAAGTCCGGCTTATCCTTACCGGGTAGCCACCTCCAGAAGAAACAAGGAAACGCCACATGGGCCTTAAAACCCAAGCTCTCTATTACTAAGAAAGGCACTAACTTATAACGCCACCACTTACGTCCCGCATCCGGTCTACCGTACAGAGCCTTAAGCATCTCCCACACATAACCCGGTTTAGAATCTTCCGAACCAAATGGCAGCACGATATAGGTGGGGCGATAACCCTGCTCGGCGGCAGATCTAGACGCCTCCGTGTAGGCTGTCCCGACGTCCCACTTCGACAGAATCAAACCGAAGAACACCGTCAGAGCGAATAGCATCAGGATGGTAAGAGCACAGGGGGTGGGGAAGTCACGCTTCCCGAAATGCCAGCCTTGGATCATTAAATAACCCTTAGCCGTCCATCTGCTCTTAAACTTCAAGATCTTACCACCGGCCTCCTTAGTGGCATCCACGAAACGCCCCTCACAGATATCTTTCTTGTCGACTAAGTCTGCCCGGACTCTACGAAAGCACCCCTTTTCCCAGAGTGTAGACATCTCTTCAGCCCTAGCGTCATCCCAGTAGCCTAACTCGTCAGCTTGCTTCTCTCCCACCGGCCTCGTGAACGTGGCCGGATGTGCGGACTCCGGGCCGGAGGCAAGGTACTTGACTATTTCCGTATCTAACATACGGTCCGGGGCCTCATCGTCCTCGATTTACCAAAGTTAATGGGCTGGCTGGTGCTGCTTCTGTTTTTTCACCCACATGGGCTCATTAACGTCCTGCACCTGCCCAAGGCGAACCTGGTCCTTGAAGCTGGGCCCGAAGATCTTCTTAGCCCAAGCCCAACCCCACTGGGTAGCCGGGGTTTCGACCCACCTCCCCTTTAGCTCACCGATCTCCTTCACCCTTTCCGGTTCATCGGGTCCTGGGGCATGAGCCTCTTCAAGGGCTTCCTTGGCTTCCTGTTCCGGGGTAACTTCTTCCACTTCGCCGTCAGAGTCTGAACTATCGGGCTCCCCCTGACCCTGAGGCTTCTCAACTGCGCCGGTCTCGGTCACCCCCACCCGGGAATTTTGGAACGAACAACTGGTCTAGGTCGGCATTCTCTACCAAGAGGTCTCCCTTGAACTGCTCCATATCCAGACCCTTCTTCTCCCAGATGGGCTTCAGCAAAGGCCAGGCTGGCTGGCTATCGTTGAAGTTCTTGACGTTACGCCACGCAAACACCCTTCCCTCACATGAGACCCAGTGAGCAGAGTGCTCCAAACTCAAACCCATCCACGCCGCCATATTGTGTGTTCGGCTTTCGTCATTCCCCAGCTTACCATCTATGACTACATGGCAGAGGCATCCAAAGGCATGAAGATAGGCGAACCAGTTCACCTTCCTCTCTCTCGGCATAAGCTCAAACATTCGGACGTCCCCACCGGACCGCTTCGGGTAAAGATTGTGAAGTAGGATAGCGTGTTGCCACGCACACCCCAAGAACTCGTAGGGTAGCTGCGCCCTTACCATGTTGTGACGCGCTTTGCGCCGAAAATCCCGTTGGGACACCTCGGAGTAAGCGTTCTTGTTGTGCTCGTTTAGGTGTTGATCCTCTTTCTAACTCCCTTGGCCCACACCATGTTCTTAAAGTCAAGGGACACGTGTTGTCCGTCTACCCGAACTTCTTTTACCCGCTTACCGCTTGGGGTCTCAAGAAAGTTTGTACACCCTCGCATGAAACGCACTTGAGGGGCAGACGTGCCGTTCTTAAGTAGAATGCCGAACGCATACCCGGTATTGGCCTCAATTCCCACCATGCCATACCAAAACCCTCCAAACAGGGGCTTGCGCAAACACCCGGACTTGTCGAAGGACACCGCCTCGAACTTATCTACTTGCGTCAGCTGGTTGCTTGCCGGATGATTCACCTTGCCCGCTTTAGCAGCCGGGCACTCCTTACAGTCCTTTATGGCCTGCTCATGGGTCTTTCCGCCCACTATCTTTATCCCGTACGCCTCACCGATAAGGTGTTGCATGCGGCTGCCCGGGCCCCCGAATTTCTGATGTAGCTGCTCGCTAGTCAACTCCGTGATCTTGGCCATCTCCTTTCCGAAGAAAGCTCTAGCCTCAGCTTCATCGACAGCCATCTCTTGGTCGGTTGAGGTCAAGAACCGCCACACCTTTTTCTTAGCGTCAAGGTTTAAAATGCCGGCCTGAAGCCTATCGGGAATGTTCGGGATCCGGGCCTTGGTGATATACCATTCTCCCTTTTTCCCGAGCACCACACTATATCCAACTGTGGACCGGACACTAAGGTTTCATCCAGATTGGGGCTTACCCACAGTGTCATACTTCCCAGATGTAGCCTGCTCTTTTCTCCTTTACCGTTCACAGTCGGCATGTCTAAGGAATCTTTCTTAGTCACGGTGGTTTGCCCGTTCACCGTGTCTGCCCGCTTTATCCCTCTCTTTACGTTAAAAAGCTGGTGTTCCGCTCCTAACGGCACAAAGTGTAAGGTACCTCCGAGTCAAACATTCAATTTGGGTCCTTGTCACCACTCCGGCCTAGTTGGGCATGCTCAGCTAACCGGGCACCTTTAGCAATCCACCCGTGTTCTACCATGAAGCGCACTAGGTCGTCAACGGGGTCAAGTTCCCCTTCTTCCTCTGGCAAACTAGCGTATTCCTTCTAGTACGCTCTCGCCGTTCACAACTCCCTCTCTCTGACCCGGAACGGTCTAGTACGTTGCTGAAACACGGCTGCACTGTTGGCTGCGGCTCCTTCTACGGCCCAATGTCTGGGCCACCTAGGCTTGTTCATGGGGTACTCACTTCCCTGCGCCCAGTCATACAACAGCCTAGTCCACTCACCCCACATGTTCCGGAATGCGGCCTTATCCTTTCTTCCTCACCGCTCAAGGCCGGACGGTGGAATCTACGCATCTCCTCTTGCTGTTCGGCCACGGCTCGGAGTCAGCTCTCGCGCTCTCCGGTACCTAGTCTAGTAGGACCAGAGGTCTCACCTGATGTGGAGGGTGCCGTCGACTGGCCGGGACTAGTAGTGGAAGGCAACAGTGAAGTCACTTTCCGTTCCGCAGGTGCTACCGTCTTAGTGTGAGACGTAAACCATGGCATCCCACTCACTGAGGCTCTCACAGTCTCAAGGAAACCAAAAGCATGGGCACCTACCGATCTACGCATATTAATCGGACTGGTGGAGGGCGTAGTCACTGGATTGCTTTGAGTTCCGGCAGTCTCATCACTACCACCGGGGTCTGCCTCAGCACTAGGGTCGGGACCTATGGGAGACGGTACCCTTTCCGGGACTCCACGAGCTTTAACCTCAGCCATGCCTCTAGCAGGGGACTCTTCACCCTCACGCTCTTCTTTGTAGTCCGATTCAGAGGAAAGGTCAGCATCGGACTGCAACTCCGGAGGTTCGTCCTCAATGTCAGCCAAACCATCAGGTTGGTAGTCCTTCGGTCCGGGCCTCACCTTTACCCCATGTACCTTCTCCCGCTTTGCTTGAAGTAAAGATCTGAGGTTTTGGCTCATAATACCACTACCAGCTTCAGCCAGCTCGGTCGTTGAACCAATCTCGACCTTAGGGGCAGGTACCGCCGACGGCCCACTAGCCCCTTGAGGTCTACCCTTTAAGTTACTCTCTCTACGTGGAGCTGGCACGACCGGACGGGGCGGAGTACCCCGCGGCTCTTGCTCTCGTACCGGCACCTTAACCTCTTGTTGGGGCACAACTCCCCCACGAGAGGGGGATACTCCACCCCGGAAGTACAGTTGCTTCCTTTCATTACGGGCTTGCACACCCGCAAGCCCCCCCCGCCGCACGTTCCTGAACTTCTCTTTCACACGTGTTGGTGCCAGACCGACAGATTGGGAGCCCAGCGCCGCTAGAGACCCGGTTCATAATGTAGCTCTTGTGAGTAAAGACGCACGCCCAGCCCCGGGGCGGGGCATGCCCCCCGCGCCACCCCTCCAGCCCGCGTAGCGGGCTGGGCGGGTTGGACAGTAGCCGGCGGCAGCTGCGTAGCAAGAACAAGTACTCGCCCGCTGTACTGCTGTAGTGGCCGGCTAGCTGTGCGAGCGTGGTCTCCACAGTGCGCAGCGCGTCTTCTCGGGTCGGCGGCGGCTGTGGCGCCGTCGCCGGTGCAAACTCGTCCGGCACGTGGATGTGCAGGCCGTGCTCGTCCGCGTAGCGTCCCGCGACCAGCAGCGCTGTGAGCATGGCACGCGGCAGCGGCGAACAGGCCAGCACGCCCGGACAACCGCTCCTCCGCGCCCGCGAAACCAGGATCTTGCGCGCCCGCCGCACTTCCCGGCTCCTCGACACGTCGATCCACGGCACCGCCGAGCTAAACACCTCGTCCGCCAGCGCCTCCTCGTCTCGCAGCCGCTCGACGTTCTTGGTCACCAACAGGTGCCGCACGTATAAGACCACCAGCCCAGCCCGCTTACGCGGCCTGGAGGCCCGCGCAAGCAGGGGAGCAGCAAAACCCCCGCCGCTTGCGGTCTGGTCTGCCCTCCCTTTAATCATGGCTTTGATTGCTGTTTATTTTAAAGAAAAAATTAGTTGTGTCTCCTCCCTCCCCCCCCCTCCCCCCCCCCCCCCCTCCGCGGCCTGTTTTTTTTTTCCTTTTAAGCTTTTCTAGTGCAGCCCTCCTCCCCCCCCCCCCCCTCCCTTCCCCTCCAGCCCACTAACACGGACTGGGCGCTGGCGGCTTTGACTGCAACGGAACGTGCAATATCTCGTAAGTCATCAAGGTTGTGTGTCAGCCAAAGGACGCCTAAAGCGCCAGCCTGTCTTGCTTCGTCCCTTCCATCCTTGCGGACAACTACGGATGTCCGCAAGACATCGATGTTCAATGTTTTTAGAAGAAGAAGAAGAAGCCTTGAAGAAGAAGAAGAAGAAGAAGAAGAAGAAGAAGAAGAAGAAGAAGAAGAAGAAGAAGAAGAAGAAGAAGAAGAAGAAGAAGAAGAAGACGAGGAAGAGGAAGAGGAAGAAGAAGAAGAAGAAGAAGAAGAAGAAGAAGAAGGAGAAGCAGAGTACTGGGCACGGTCACCTGGCATAGAGATCAGTGCAGGCCGGGCAGTATTAATATTCATAAAAGCAGCGGTGACATGATCAGACATCATCATTGGTGAGAATAGGATGCAAGTGTGACTCCGAGTTATAGGCATCACCCCCGGATGGCCGGAAAAAAATACCCTTTTTCCAGTATATATCACAAGTTTGTCCGGATTGGACCTAACTTTAGTCTAGCTAATACCATTTTGTTCCTGGTCTGTTGCAGTTTTCTTTTTCTGCTTTACTGAGCTACTAGAGCTAATGCAACGAGACATCATCTCAAGTTTTGAGGACTCTCGATTGTGTTTAGTTATGATTGTATTGCTGTTGACATTCAAGGCAAAAAAAAAAAAAAAAAAAAAAAAAAAAAAAAACAGTTTTTTAGTTTGTGTCAGATTTCCAGTTTTGGTTGGAATTTTGATTTTGGTTGGAAATTTAAAATTTTCAAACTTGATTAACTGCTATATTCGTACGCAAAACATCGTAAATTTTCGCAACTTGAAAATGTTACCGTTAAATTGTAGTTGAAACTTAAATTTTTATTACAAAAATGAAAAACTGTCATAAATGAAAATCTGATACAAAAACTGAAAACTAATTTTCAAGTTTTTGTCTTGAATGTCAACAGCAATATTACCGATTTTTTATACAAGCTATCATTGGGGGCATTACAGAGTCGTGACAATAGTGATCGGTCATGATTCAGTAAAATTTAAATTTAGTCAGAGTCAGATTATGAGCCGTAAGTTAGTCACGTGACTACCGGTAATCATATATTAATAGTGTGACTATTAAATATTAAATAAAATCAAGATCATTTAGACGCTGCCTTGAAATTACTGATAGGTTCAGTATTACAGTCAATACTTAGTTATTATATTAACACTAGCCGATTTGCAACTAGTACCCGGGTGCTTAGTAATCATTCGATTATGAAATAATATGCAACAGTGGCCTCGTGAGACACTGATTTTCAACGATTCACTTTGTGGCTATTTGTACACTGAACTCCAACCATTCACTTTGTGGCTATTAGTAGTGAAGTTGTGCTTCTCTCTCTCTCTCTCTCTCTCTCTCTCTCTCTCTCTCTCTCTCTCATTTTTCCTTCATCAGAATCAAGCTTCTTTCCTCTTTCTTCTGTTTGAAAAAAAAAATTGAATTTTTTGTAAAAGAGTTTGAAGTCTTTTTCCAGCCATATTGATGGGGGAAAAAAAAAACTGGGAATAACTTGGAAGTGCACGTTAACTCTTGGACTTCCCCTGAGAGAGAGAGAGAGAGAGAGAAGAAAAGATACAGATATATAGATAGATAGATAGATAGAGAGAGAGAGAGAGAGAGAGAGAGAGCGAGAGAGAGAGAGAGAGAGAGAGAGAGAGAGAGAGAAGATACAGATAGATAGATAGATAGATAGATAGATAGATAGGTAGATAGAGAGAGAGAGATAGAGAGAGCGAGAGAGCGAGAGAGCGAGAGAGAGAGAGAGCGAGAGAGAGAGAGAGAGAGAGAGAGAGAGAGAGAGAGAGAGAGTGCGTGTGTGTGTGTGTTTGTGTGCGAGAGAGAGAGAGAGAGAGAGAGAGAGAGAGACAGAGAGAGAGAGAGAGATAGAGAAGAGTAGCACATTCAAAATGCATCATGATCTCATTTCAAACCCGTTTTTTTTTTTTTTTTTTTTTTTTTTTTTTTTTTTTTTTTTAACTGCTTGGCAGGTGAGGATTGTTGGGTTGCAGCAATACAAAGAAGAACATAACAGATCGATATATAAGAAATTTTACGTATTTTGCCGACTCGCCGGCCCGGCTCCCCCCGCAATACAAACTTGGGATTGCCGCAGCATATGTTATCATTATCTATCTGACCATGGTATGTACCTATCTTATATCTACCTATATGTTATCATGTAGCAGACCTTTTTCTTCTTTTTGTGCTTAGCAGGTAAAGATTGCACAGCGTCCCGGTTGTGCTGCTGAGCATCCGAGGAAGAGGAGGGAAACAGTGAGGATGATGATGATGATGATGATGATGAGGAGGAGGAGGAGGGGGAGGAAGGGGAGGGGGAGGGGGAAGCTGTGAATGAGGAGGAAGATGATGCAGAGGTGGGATTGAATGGAG
>WBZZ01004923.1:27500-32500 GCA_019918135.1 Paulinella micropora
ATCTTTAATAACTTGAGACGTAGGTCACCATCTAGTTAAATCAATAGCTCTTGAGCTAACGATTTGTATGGATCGACCAGAGGTTAAATTGTTAACTTCATTAAACCGAAGGCCTAGGCCTAGTAGTAGTAGTAGTAGTAGTAGTAGTAGTAGTAGTAGTAGTAGTAGTAGTAGTAGTAGTAGAGGAACGAGATCGAAACAGGTTTTCCTCCAACAACAGCACCACCTCACGCATGAGCAGACCCCAGTCCATGCAATCTTCCAGTGCATCCTCATCACACAGCAACAACAACAACACACTTCAAGGCAGCTGGAAACAACCCTTTAATCTCGCAAACAGCAATTTGCATGAAAGTTTCCCGTTACATAAAAGGGAAGAACCACCGGTAGTACTCCCAAACAACGAATCTTTGGACACCGCGATAATCACCGGAATTCCATATGATTCCAAAGAAACTCAAAAACAAACTCAGAAAATAGTAACAGCTTTAATGAAAGCGAAAGGTATGGACTGTAAGGATGGTGACATATTACTTTGCAAAAGAATGATCTCGGACCATGCAGCAAAGATGTACAACCCGGAAACAGCAAAAACCACGCCTGCGATAAAAATCCGGTTTGCAAGTAATCAGCTGAAGAAAAATTTCGTCCGGTACGATAAATCTTCGCATCCCCAGCACAAGCAAATCTCGCAAATCACGCCACGCTTGCAGAATTACACGGGTAAAGATTACCACATCATGTGTAAAGAGAGCTTGTCACCTGAAACACGCAAACTCCTTGACCACACAAAGCAACTCATGAAGGACTACCCAAATTTCGTGGCAGCAGTGTGGACCACAGATGGTGAGATATATCTACGCCCACGAGAGAGTGAGAACAGATTTAAGATCCAACGCTTGACTCATATTCGATACTTGAAGAACCACTTCAAGAACTGTGAGTCAGACCACTCATCTGCCTCCCCAAGGACCAACAGGTCAGGAAATACAACCATGTCTAGTTCCAGTTCGACGTTCCCTGCCAGTGAGGCACCGCAGTAAGCCATGAGCTCCTTATTACAGCCCAACCCCCTACCCCTGGAACACCTACCAGAACAGACTCAACCCAATTGCAACAATGCACCACACCCACCAGCACAAATCATACACCCACACCTCACATCTCTTCCCCCAAGGTAAACAAACACTTCTCTATATATCATACGAATATCCGTGGTATAACAGGAAGCCACCAAACCCTACTTAACCATCTATCCAACCCTGACTGCACTCACTTCATCCCAGACATTATATCACTTACGGAATCAAAAATAACACCAGGTACACCACACACTCACTTCCCAATCCCAACATACACATCCTATCATACCACAGATGTGTCGGTCTACTATAAAAACGATATGCACATCACAATCTCTGAATCTAAAATCTCAAAAGCCTCTGGCGTAATCATGCAGATACACAGCACAGAACATAAAAATAATCCAATCCACACCATATTCCATATCTACAAAAGACCACTCTCACAATCCTACGACTGCGCTTTCTTCCAAGAGCTCCAAAACTACATGCAAGGTATCCTCTCTGCCTCCCCACACACGAGCATCACGATTGTTGGTGACCTTAACCTTGATCTCTTGCGCCCTACAAAACAGGTATGTGACTTCCTTGCAATCAACAACCTCTTCACCACAATCAAAAATCCCACCCGCAAAGCAAAGAGCCATACATTGCTTGATGTTATATTAACGACACTCACCTGCGATATCACATCTGATGTCTTACCTACATGCATCTCTGATCACCATCCCATCTATGCTATCTTTCACACCCCAATCACACATAAGAAAAATAATAATAAAATCCTAAGAAATAAGAGATATGAAGACAAGAAGGAAATAATAACAGAAGAAATAATTTATGAACTTAAGCAAGTTCTTGACCCAGAACTAAATAACGATACTCCTAATAATTATATAAATAAAATACATACAGCTATTAAGGCAGTGGTAGAAAAATATGAAAAGCGTGTAAAGAAACGAAAATGGAAACCATGGTGCAATAATGAAATTAGAGCCATGATTAAGAAACAAAGAGAACTGTATGAAATAAAAATAGCATGCCCAGTTAAAAGTAATAGAACTAAGTATAATAAGCATAGAAATAAAACTAATAGAGAGATTAAGAAAGCTAAGAAAGCATACATGACTACCTTAATGGAAAAACTAAGTCACGATCCAAAAAAACGTATGAATGCGTTGAGAAAGCTGATCCCACAGACACAAGGTCTGAAGACCTCGCCCACCCAACTCCGCGTAGATGATAAGGTAATCACCGACCCCAAAGGTATTGCCAATGCACTCAACAGACACTACACGACGGTCGGCTCCAAGGTCAGTGCCCAAATCCCCCAAGAACATAAAGTCAGAGAAGAGGAAATAGACCTAACACAGAGAAAACTGCCTCCCTTTACACTCAAACGCATTTTGCAGGATGATGTAGTTGATACACTGAAAGCAATTAACAGAAACAAAGCAGAAGATATAAACAAAATAAAACCAGCCATCATGCAAGACCTTACAAAGTACATTGCCCCGATATTAACAACGCTCTTTAATAAAGCTATAGAACATAACCAATACCCTGATGCACTAAAAATAACTAAAGTTATTGAAATATATAAAGCTAAAGATAGAACGCTGCCTGAGAATTACAGACCTATCTCGCTACTGCCGATTATTGCTAAGGTCTTTGACACTATACTCAACAAGCAACTGATGGCCCACCTTACCAGGTACGACATCCTCTCCCGAACTCAATACGCCTTCCGACCACACTCGAACACAACAATCACTACACAAACCATCTTAAATCACATCCAAAACCTCAAAGGCCCAGGAAGGTATGTACTTGCTCTATTTATTGACCTATCGAAAGCCTATGACACTATAGATCATGAAACACTGATCCATAAACTACGAAATAATATAAATTTTAGCGATAACACCACTACCTTTTTTAAATCATACCTCACAAAACGATACCAAACAGTATTTACCCAATATGCTCGTTCTTATCCACGCAAGATCACACATGGGATCCCGCAAGGTAGCACACTCTCAACAACGCTCTTCATTCTATACATCAATGATATTATACTTTCACTAACACACGGGACAGTCTTTGCATACGCAGATGACACCACACTTATCATTGCTGTTAAGAATAAAGAACAACTCCAAGAGCAAGCACAAACTGATACAACGAACCTTGTCAACTATTTCTACAGACATAACCTAGTACCCAACCCCACCAAAACCACCTACACTATCTTCCACAAGCACGAACAGAAGGTGCAGCTCGACTTGACTATCGACGGCAAGAGGCTCCAACAAGAACGAAAGGTAAAAGTATTAGGTACAATCATCCAAAGCAACCTGTCCTTCCGTGAACATATACAATCTATTATATTCCGCCTTCAACCATTCGTCCAAATGTTTCGTTATGTGAACAGCCTACTTCCCACTCACATCCTCCTCCAACTTTACTATGCACATGTATACCCCCTACTTATGTATGGTATCTCTATATGGGGATCTGATGACTACAACACCATTATACATCCACTCATTATCATCCAAAAACGTATAGTCCGTCTGATATGTCTCAAATCATGGAGAACACCTACCAAGCCTCTTTTTGCCAAACTACGCTTACTCAACATACTTAACATGTATAAGTACAGCGTATGCATGGATGCACACTCCCTTATTTACCCAGCCTTCAAGGCTTTCCTTCCCCTTCACTACAACAATATCCGACCAATCACAGCTGTTCATAACTACAACACTAGGCGGTCATCAAAGAAACACATGTACAACGACTCAACGACGGGTCAATACAGCAGAGCAGCACAAGCACAATGGGATAAGCTGCCAGAGCACCTAAGAGATATCTCATACAAAGTAGAATTCAAAAAGGAACTCAAAGCATATCTCTTAAGGATGCAAGAATCCTGACACTGCCTACGGGCCTAAAGAGGGCGTTGGACACCTCATCATCAGATGATACCTGAGTGTGGGACAAGTTCAGCGTTGATCACATCCTAAGCCGGAGTGTGGTTGGCCAAACCCCCTTGGGGAGTCACCTCGTGTCTACCAGCTTTTGCGAGTGCCACCGTTATATATAGTACTGAGTGAGAATATAACACTTTCAACATATATATATAAATATATATATTATATATATTTATGTATATATATAATATATAGTACTGAGTGAGAATATAACTCTTTCAACATATATATACATACACATATATATATATATTATATTATTATATATACTTCCGTTTTTTTTTTTTTTTTTTTTTTTTTTTTTTCTCGTTCCTCACTGAACTAGAACTTTACTTTGACTTCATAAAAGATTAATCTAATATATATATATATATATATATATATATATATATATATACACACACATATATATATATATATATATATATATATATATATATATATATATATATATATATATATATATATATATATATATATATATATATAAATATATATATACATATATATATATTTGTTAATTCCATATATATTTATTATTATTGTTATTACTATTTTATTATTATTATATTATTATTATTATTATTATTATTATTTTATTTTATTTTAATATTTTTAATCTAAGTCATTTTATTTTAATACTTTAATATTTTGATAATTTCTCATTACCTTTAATAACTTGAGACGTAGGTCACCATCTAGTTAAATCAATAGCTCTTGAGCTAACGATTTGTATGGATAGACCAGAGGTTAAATTGTTAACTTCATTAAACCGAAGGCCTAGGCCTAGTAGTAGTAGTAGTAGTTGTAGTAGTAGTAGTAGTAGTAGTAGTAGTAGTACTAGTAGTAGTAGTAGTAGTAGTAGTAGTAGTAGTAGTAGTAGTAGTAGTAGTAGTAGTAGTAGTAGTAGTAGTAGTAGTAG
>WBZZ01004923.1:40000-42500 GCA_019918135.1 Paulinella micropora
TAGTAAACTTTATATCGTCACAGCTATTATGCTGCAGCTATGCTTTACGCTCTCTCCGCATCGAGCGTTTTCACGCTTGGAAAAATCAACACAGCAACCGTACGGATTTTGCGCTTTCAGCGTTTATTAATATTATTAATATTAATATTATTAATAATATTAGTAACGACAAAAATTTCAGGTGAGACAGAACTTCTCTGATCGGCTGGAGAATTTTTTTTTTCGCAACCACTGTCATGCAATACAATATTAAAAAATTTCTCTCAGTTGAGGCCGCGGTCCGGCCGTGAGGCCCCAGAACAGTGTTATTAATACATACTGTACAATATCAATCCTGCTATGACCTGTATTAATTATTGTTCAATACCATCCGGGTTTTTTTTTCTTCCTGTTACTGTTGCATGTTAATATTAAGTCTTAACGCAGTTGCAGGTTTTTTAATTTTCGAACGCAGATAGCCTTGCCGCACTATGCTCTATAAATTACGGAATTTCGCGCAGTTCTATCAACATACGTAAAATTCGAAGACACCAAACGCAGACTGCCTGGAGTATATCCGTCCAATGCAATTCACGTAGTGCAGAGTCCATGTTACAGTAAGAGCCAACGTAATACTTACGTTACCGTCGCGCCCACTTTCTTACTCCTTGCTGTGCATGATGGCAGCCAGGTCGATGAGACGGTTGGAATAGCCCCATTCGTTATCGTACCAGGACACAACCTTGATGAAGTTCTTAGTGAGAGCGATACCGGCATCGGCATCGAAGATGGAGGAGCGAGGATCGGTGATGAAGTCGGAGGAGACGACTGCTTCTTCGGTGTAACCCAGGATACCGTCCAGCTCACCCTCGGAGGCCTCCTTCATCTTAGCCTTGATCTCATCGTAGGAGGCAGGCTTTTCGAGGACGCAGGTCAGGTCGACGACAGACACATCAGCGGTGGGGACGCGGAACGCCATACCCGTGAGCTTGCCCTTCAGGGAGGGAAGGACAACGCCGACAGCCTGAAAAAGAAACAAACAAAAAAGTGCATAAGCTTTGATCGAAGCAAGAAAACCACTGGAAAGCTCAACAATACCGAAAGACAAATTCTCTTTCTTAGTGTTCACTCTCTCTGTATGCTTTGTTCCTATCTGCCTTTCTACCTCATTCAATTACCTCAAACATGGAAAAAAAGGGGGGATAGGACAAGGGACCTTAGCTGCGCCGGTGCTCGAGGGGATGATGTTGTAGCAGGCACCACGGCCTCCACGCCAGTCCTTCTTGGACGGGGAGTCAGTGACCTTCTGGGTGGCAGTGACGGCGTGCACTGTGCTCATGAGACCCTCCTTTATGCCCCAGTTGTCATGGAGAACCTTGGCCATGGGAGCAAGGCAGTTGGTTGTGCATGAGGCGTTAGACACGATGTCCATCTTGGGGTCATATTTATCGTCGTTGACACCCACCACGAACATGGGGGCATCCGCAGAGGGAGCAGAGATGAGAACCTTCTTGGCACCACCCTTCATGTGAGCCTTGGCCTTGTCCAAGGTAGTGAAGGCACCAGTGGATTCAATCACATAGTCAACACCAGCATCGCCCCACTTGATCTTGGAGGGGTCCATCTCGTTGAAGACCTTGATCTTCCTGCCCCTGACGTACAGGTCGTTGCCCTCGGCATAGACATCAGCGTTGTGCACACCATGGACGGTATCGTACTTGAGCATGTAGGCCATGTACTGAGCATCAATGAAAGGATCGTTGATGGCGTTGATGCGGGTCAGCATGTCCTTGTCGCTGGCACGGGTGACCAGACGACCAATGCGGCCGAAACCGTTAATACCCATGTTGATGCTTGCAGTCTTGCCAGTTCCACCAGTGGCGTTGCAGATATCGATGAACTCGGGCTTGAGAGAAGCACCGCCGACCAGGAAACCATCGACGTCAGGGAGAGCAGCCAGTTCTTTGCAGTTCTTAGCGTTGACGGAGCCACCATAGATGATACGGGTGGTCTTGGCAACATCCGCAGACACGTTCTTTTCGAGCCACTTGCGCAGGTTGGCATGAACTTCCTGGGCCTGCTGGGGAGTAGCAACCTTGCCGGTACCAATGGCCCACACGGGCTCGTAGGCAATGACGCAATCAGCCCAGCCACCAGAAGGCATCTTATCAGCGATAGCCTTCAGTTGGCCAAGGAGAACGTCCATGGTTTGTCCCGCCTAAACAACGGAGTCGAATTATACTGCGTTCAAGTTTGCGACATGCACCAGAAATGCATGCAGAAATGCGTGCACAACTTGCGTGGTGTTACCTCACGCTGTTGAAGAGTCTCGCCAATGCAGGCAATAGCAGACACTCCGCTCTTGATGGCAGCAGCAGTTTTCTCACCGACGATTTCGTTTGTCTCGCCGTTGTAGGCGCGGCGTTCAGAGTGACCAGTGATGCACCAAGTGATGTCTGCGCACAAAACACCCAACGAATATGTAGGCACAAAAGATGAGCACACATACAAAAAATCGTTG
>WBZZ01004923.1:50000-67500 GCA_019918135.1 Paulinella micropora
TGTATGAGTTTCACACCGCACACCATGCCGAGGTCTGTAAGTAAGTAAGTAAGTAAGTAAGTAAGTATGTATGTATGTATGTATGTATGTATGTATGTATTTTGTCCTTGCTGTTTGTTGTTTGCAGTTGTAGCCGCTGCCACCGCCTTCCCTAAACCTATCACGCTCTTGGTCGGTATATATTACATATATTATGTCTATGTATCTATGCAAACAGGTTGCCCAGCACGTGGACCTTCAAGATCTCCTCTTTCTCGGCCACCTCCGCCGCGGCGCGCACCTGAAGCGGCAAGACCAGCTGTCCGGCCCGCCCAACCCTCCGGCCGGTCCGCTCCCCGGAAAAGTGGCGATTGCTCGTGTTCCGGCCGTATCGCTGACATTATTAGCACCCGCCTCGCCCTCCCCGTGGAGGTGAAGAGAATTCAAGGACTATTCATCTGATCTCTCTGTTCTATGTGTCTCTGTCTCTGTGTCTTTTAAGCTACCTACCCACCTACCTACCTACCTACGTACTTTTTAGACTTTTATTTACTTAACACAGCATCAACATAAGAATGGGAGGAAATTTCCTTCTTCTCTGACTGCCCGACCACATACAGTCGACGACCTTCCGGTGTCAAATCGTCCAACTTTGACTGCAGCTTTCTCGTTTAGTAAGGACAAGTGAAAATTTTGGCTAGGAAGTATTTCGGCCAGTGATTTTGCACCGCAGAATACGTTGTTTTTGCACAAAACTTTGGGTGGCCGGAATTCTTGAAAATTTTCACTTGTCGTTAGTCAAGCTGTGATAGTGCTGGAGGCACCGTTTTGCAAGGTCAAGACAATTCCTTTCGAGCGACATGCTTAGCATGATTGGATTGCAAATACTGATAGAGCAACATGCGTTCGATGGTGGGTGATTTTGCCTCTTGAATCTCGATAGCAATATATTTTACTGTAGATAGTGTTTTCGTGCTGCCTTTCGCTACTTCAGTCTTCGTTTATGTCGCCGCTGTTTGATTTTGTTGTTGTTGTTGTTGTTGTTGAAGTTAGTAGTAGTAGTAGTAGTAGTAGTAGTAGTAGTAGTAGTAGTAGTAGTAGTAGTTTTGTCGGTTATAATCAAAAGATATTATTTAATGTAAGCCGGTGTATTTATCCTTCCAATTCTCTAAAAATAACCTAATCTTCCTCCTCTACAAAGAGAGGAAACCAGTATGGCGGAAAATGTAGTAGACTGTCAGAGCCAAGCAACAAAAAGGAAAAAGAGAGGCATTTCCCAGTGTCACCCCTAACGATAATATTATACTGCTTAAAAAAGTAGTACCGGTTATGAATAGTAATATTATCGTTTTCAACCGGCTCAAAAGTATATAAATAAAAACGGATATAACTACATCTTAAAGAGATATAGCCCTTCTATACATCACTGTGTATAGAGGTATAAGAAAAGGTCGCATATTTACCTATCTGCGCCTACAATGCCCCCTCCCCGTCTTATACGGGAACAGTAGTAAATAGGGGTAGATTGGTAAATATCGGCAAATGAGAGCGCACTTTCCTGGTCTGTTTTCTCATGGGTGATCGGCTCCTGTGGAGACAACCCATTGAGTAGCTTGAGTGACCGCTAAGTTTTTGCTCTTCATCACCGTTGTACGTCCGGTGCTTACAAAATACAAATTTGAGTTTGGAGATTTTCGAGTTCAGTTGAATTGAATTTGAATTTTGAACTATCTCCTCCCCCTCTTCTATTGCGATCTGCCATAGACGTACAACGGTCTGATCATGTCGCTGTCAAATCATCACTTCGCAGTCTTAAGGATCTGTGATCCAAAAATTACTAGGCGATTTGTATCTGATCTGAAGCAAACTGATCTCCGAGCAATTCTAAGGTTCCGCGTCCCCCATTTCCTGTTTTAAGGATCTGTAATCCGAAAGTTATATACTGTGCCATTTGCATCCGATGTGAAACAAATGTTCGAGCAATTCTAAGGTTTCGCGTCCCCCATTCCCTATCTTAAGGATCTGTGATCCGAAAATTACTGAGCCATTTGCATCCGATGTGAAGTGACAAATATCCGAGCAATTCTTTTGAGATTCCGCGTCCCTAGCACATGTCTCGACCCTAATCCGTCCGAAGGATCTGTGATCCCGAGAATACAGGGAGGCATTGATCTCGATTATTCAATACCCCCGTGCATCCTCGTCCATCATAGGGATGAACGGGCGCTATGCCAGTGTCAAGGGTGCAGTTGGCGTGTTCAGCCGGCGTTGTTTGTTTGGTTGTGTTGTCTGCAGACATTTTCTTATTGCCACCTGGCAAGTATCTACTTCGCTGTGGCGAAGGTAGAAGTATCTAAAAATACATATACAACCCATGGGCTGGGTCTCAGAACGCGTCTACGCTTATTCGTCGAGGTATATTTCCTCGAGGGAGTTTATGAACTCCTCTTCGCTAGACGGTGATGATGGTTGCCACCTCCATGTCACTGCGGGTTGGTCTTCCGCTGGCATGTCTAATTCCTGATCCAGCTGGTATTCGTACTGTTGCCTCCAGTACGGCCACTCACGTCGAAAGTGGTAGATATAATCCAAACCTTGAGTTATTTTGTGCCATCGGAACTCATCGGCTTGGACAAGTCTGTCCCAACCCAGTGCGTCCTGTGCCCTGAATCGTTCGATCCATTGTTCGAAGCCTCTCACGCGGCCTCGATATATGTTCGGAACGTTCTCGTCAGGATCGGCTAACTGGTTGGCGATGCGGGATGTCTTTGGATCGTCGCTCCTCGTCAACTGCAGGTATATCGTCAGCAGCCACGCGAGCCGATGCTCGTGTTGGAACCGTACGTAATACTGCTGCCGTGGCCGAGCCGCACCTCGGAAACGCTCAGGTATTCGTCGTCTTATGCCTCGCGGCCTACAATGTCATAGGGAGGGGAGGCTTGGGTATGCCTAAGACCTGCCTATGGTACGCGAGTACATTCTCTTCAACCCTGAGGTCCCAGGGTTGGTCATGTTTGCTCCGAAGGTAGTAGGCTCGGTATGCCTTGACCTCCTCGGGCAATGGGATACCCGAAAGTTCGAGCAGTCTGTAGTAAGAATTGATATCTTCCTGCGACCACTGCAACTTTCTGAGCTGGTGCGGTTCAAGCAAACATCGCGGATCCTTCCAAATGCCGTAGAACCGGAGGGCGTGTTTTCGCTGATAGTCCTCCAATCCCACCCATCCTTTCAGCGATTTGGCTTGCTCGAACAAGGTTTTGGTAAATTTCACTCGGTCCTCATACATCGACTTGTATCGAGCGATCCCCGGTAACGGGTTGTCGCGATGACTCCATGTGTGTGGGACATCCCATCCAAAACATGGCGGTGATTGTGCGTCAATTCGATGTCATTGTTGTATGCGTGTGATCTGGACATCGGTGAGGCGCGTATCGCTCTGGTGACGCGCACGCTCTTTCCGTGAGGTGCCATCTCCGCGAGCATCTCGGGCCCCATCCTTTCCCGCGTTTCTTTGACCCTTCACACTGTACCCTCAGGACGTTGTCCTGTTCGGTGGGCTCGTACCTCGCTTTGTCAAGGTAGTCCGAGAAGCCCCGTTCGTCGAATGGAGGCTTTGGTGGCGGCAGGTTAATCTTGCGAGGGTTCGCCTCAAACAAGTGCGGGTCTGGGACCCAATTAACCTGGTTGCCCACCAATCGTATACGGTACGGCTCCTTAGACGGTGTGAACGGGAACGTCCGTTCGTTGGTTGTGTGTGCGAGCGCCGGGCATTGTAGCCGCAGCCTGCGCTCCGCATCCGTGATATCTGGGTAAGGTGGGTAGATCCGGTGTACTCTACGCGTCAGTGGGTCATACGCGTAGCGCACCGGTTTCTGATACTCCTCCCTTTCCCGATCTGGGTCTTGGTTCAGGTGTATGTCCATACCTCTCAACATCGTTTCCGTGTCGATGCGATATGGCCTACGCACTCCGGGTGCTACGACCCTCCACGTTCGCGGCGGTACCGGGCCCCGTTCCGAATATGCGTATATCGGACGATCGATCGGTCCGTATACTCCGAATATATTGTCGGAGGCATGAAAGTACGCGGGGAATACTTCGTCCCTGCCCCAATGTGCCGTCGGTTCCGGTGGCGGGCAGCGGTGGTGCTGGTACGCCGGATCCGTGGGCCGTGGCCGCTCATCGGGCCGCTTCTCTTCGAGCGGGTTCAGCTTGTCACTGTAAGCGTCGGGCTTGAGTCTGTCCTCATCGCCGACTTTCTCCCAGTATCTCAAGCGTGCTTTCTCCCTAGCGTCCATCCGCGTGAGGCTCAATTCTTCGCCATAATATAGGCTCTCGTCTTCTTCTGGGATCCACCGAAATCCCGAGTGCTGAGGGGTGTTTAGCCCTTCGGGATCGACGTCCTCATCGGTGTGTTGCGATGCAGGTGTACTGCTGTCCTCAGTCGGTGCCTCCCCCTCGTCAGCCGATGACTTCATAGGGGTCGTCAACATCTCCGACTCGACCTCAGCTTTTCCCCGTGGGGATTTCGGTGTGGTCACAACACTAGCCTGAGTTGTGCCACCTGAAGGTTGAGCGGGTGTGAGCGGTGTATTGGGACCGCCAAGGTTGCGCTGCAGGGTTTCGTTTCCCTGTGCGCCCTTGCTTGCAAGGTTGTTTGCGCCACTGCTCGGAGTGGTCATGGTGATGTGGGGTGTCCCCTCTGGTGAGGTATGTATGTGACCGCACCTGAAGTTCGCTGCCTCAGATGGGTCTGGTTCGTCCTGTTGCCCCACTTCGCGACGCCGGTCCGCCACCGGGCTAGCTGCCGGGGTCGTTCCCGCCGGACTATCCCGCGCGGATGGAGGGAGCCGTTGCCCTTCTCCTGCGATCGCCTGTTACAGTAGTCCTAGGTGTACTATCAGTATCACCAGGACCGAAGCCACGCACGCCAGGAGGAATCCCAGATACTGCCCCACTAGATGTTCGGTGCCAAACATACACCGCCAGGTGCCTATATCACGTATATTGCCGTGAGTTCGTATGTATATATATTTGTATGTCAGCCCAAGCACACCGAGCAATGTGCAATGTGTGTGTGTTGTTCTCGTGTCGGTGTTCGACTCTCTGCTCGTTTTCAAACGCTGGTCAACAGCGTGACAACGCGGGTGCACCCATGCCCCGGTTATCTTTGCTGTCCGCGTGTTCCACCCTCGCCGTACTGCGCGATTTGCGGCGGTATGTAAATAGGGACATGTTATATTTCTTAGTGGTATAGATATGCTTATGTGTATACGTAGGGCCGTCGGGTGCCTTAGAGCCCCTTCCATCCAGACAAAGAGCAAACAAGAGCAAGCATAATATCTAAGACACTCTGTGGTGAATAACTTATCATACACCACTCATGCCAATGCCGCGGGAGGCGGGTGTGCAACTCGAGAGGAGGTGGGTATAATCTGCAATGCCAACCATATCAACGGGCATTGCTGCGCGTCAACATGGTTAGCCCGAAGCTATTCCGACCCCTGGTGGAACACCAACTACTAGCCCGTCAAGATACCTTCAGGGCCGTCGCACCTCACGGAGGGTAAGGCAGGGTCTTTTCCCGTGTATCATGTCATGTTAGGCTCTCTTTTGCTATCTCTAAGAAGAATGGACTTAGGTAGTATTTTAACAGATATGGAGTCCAAAGCCGTGTCCCTTTCCTATGGCTAGTTCCTTACTGTTGCTACCCAGTATTGGTCTTTGGATCTCGCATACTACCCGCGTTAACTATGCTTGTGAGGTGTCACACGGCATGCTGAGCTAGGCTAGCTTGCGCCTCTTTGCCTGCCCTAATTTGGCTTTCTTATATTTGCCTGGTGGTGGTGCCCCGATGAAATGGGTCGCTATGCCCTCGGCTACTATCTCATCCCACACCCGTAGGGGGATTCGACCGTGCTGTAGATCGAATGGGTAATGCAGCACCATCCTAGGCCACGCCTGTATCTGCCACGGCGTGTAGCCTTCGGACTTGTCCGTGATGCCTTTCCAGAACGTTTCCACCTGGTTGGAGTCGCGGTATACCGGATAAAAAGTCCGCGATTCTGGCTCGTCGAGGTCCTGGTGTGACGATAGAACTGCAGTACGGGCGGCTCGGCTTTGATTGCCTTGCTTGTGCGCGTGACCCGAGTCTGCGGCTCCCATTCTCTCACTTTCATGAGGAAGAAATCGTTGAGGCAATCGTCGCCGACATGTGCCTCTGGTGGCCGAAGAAGGTATATCTTTCCGACGTGCCAGTGCATGGTTTTCACGTCGTCGGCCGACCTCAGCTTTGATTCAGCTGGTGGGCGTCTCGGCACCGGTTCAACCTTCTCCTCCTGTTCCGACTGCAGGTGGTTGGTCGGCCCTGGCGTGGTAACGTCCCCCTCGGAAGCGTCGGCTTGTTCAGCCGCGACTTCGTCGGCTTCGTTATCATTCTCCTCGGCTACGGCCGGTAAGGGTTTTGTCGGGTTTTCCTTCGCCTCGGCCGTCGTGTCTCGGCGCTTGGGCGGAGGACGTAAACTGTGTTCCAGCTTCTGTACTGCTTCCGTCATCGTCTCGTTACGATCCAGCATGGGGTTAAAACGCATCAGCCGCCGTACATGTACCACTAGCGTCTTACCCTTTCCCTGTATTCGGTATGTCAAAGCACCTACTTGTTCTACAACAGTTTAAGGGCCTTGCCACATCGGGAAGAGTTTGACGCTAATCAAGTTGGGTACCTGGGGTACGTACAGGAAGACTAAGTCCCCTTTATGGTATTCCCCCGACTCATACTTGACTTTGTTCGGCGTCTGCTGGTTTTGTTTGTGAGCCTCTTCGGCCTCCCGCGCCTTCATGACGTAGTGTTTGGCTTCCGCCAGGACTCGTAGGCGACAGGCCATCAGCTCATCGTGCTCCAAAAAGCCCCCTTCCGGGAGGTTTGGTAACACCAGCTCCTCCTGAATCCTCAAGTGCTGCCCGTATACCAGGAGATTGGGGGAAGCGCCCGTGGCTTTTCCGCCCAATGCCCTCGATGCGGTGTTGTTCATAGAGAACACAAAAGACGGTAAGGCCTTATGCCATATGTGCTGATTATCGTGACAATACTGCTGGAGCGCGGCCTTGAGCGGTCTATGGACCCTCTCGATTTTGACGTTGCTCTCTGGTGAATATGCAGTTACGTATTTCCACTTAAAGCCCCACACTGTGGACAGCCGAGCGGAGAGTTCGTTTGTAAACTCCGATCCCCGATCGCTGTACACATTTTTCGGCACTCCGGTATATCGGAAGACATGGTCGACCAGGGCCTCGCATGTCGATTCCGCATTCTTTTCCACAACTGGTACCGCGAACACATAATTCGAGAAGCGGTCTGTGGCTGTCAGGATGTACCGATAATTGTGGGTCTCCGCTCGCGGTAGCGGTCCTACGTAATCAACATGCAAAGTTTCGAACAGGTTCTCGACAAGCTTGTATTCGCCACAAAGGCCTCTCTGAGCGTTGTTCACAGCCAAACGATACCCCTCCCATACCCGGGTATCATACCCCAAGGCCCCATACCCCCATTTTGCCCCAACCCCCCCCCCCCTCCCCCAACCACCCCCGCCATTCATCCCACCCCCCATGCCCCTCGGGGGGGAGGGGGGGTGGGGGGGTTTCATACTCCAGGGGTATGGGGGGGGATGAATGGCGGGGTGGTTGGGGGGGAGGGGGGGGTTGGGGCAAGATGGGGGTATCATACCCCAGGGTATCATACCCGGGTATGGGAGGGGTATCGTTTGGCTGTGGTTGTGTGGTGTCTTGGTTTGCTTGCAGTGTTCGCATGTGTCGACTGTGTCGGCAATGGATTTTTGCATGCCATGCCACCAAAACCTGCGTGAGTTGAGAGCAGAGCGGTGAGTGGCTAAAGGATCGCCTTGCGTAACTGGGTTGGTACCCACAGTGTCCACTTTGAAGGCGTCTTTTCCCACTTACCGCCTGCCCCCTTATACCACAGGAGATTATCATGCCAGGTCATCGTTTTCTTATGGGCTCTTATTTCTCTCGTCTCAGGATTTGCTATCGGGTCAATAGCGTGAGCAATGAAGGGGCCCCATTCCTTAGAGCTCTTCGCCAACTGACCAAACACCTCGGGGCTCGCCACCGTCATATCCATGTCGTCCAACTGGAGAGCACTGGTGACTAGGCTTATAGGCCCCCCTGTTCGGTGTCTTTGCTCGGCAGCCGCGATAATCGCCGACCGTTCAGGGTGAACATGCTGGGGTACCCAGAACGACTGCGTCTTGTCCGCGAAAAATGCGTTAAAGGAGTGTTCATGTTCATGGGTCTGACCCGGCTTTATATCTCCCTCGCTGAGGATGTCCAACTGGGTGTCGATCTCCTCCAGCAGGTCTTGCCAGTCCTCAGCTTCGTGTTGCGCGCAGCACACGCGACGTATGCATTGCAGCTGGTCAGCTTGAGAATCGGGTCTATATCCCGGTGTCCAGCTTTGCGCGTTGGTGGCCATGTATGCCATCCCCGCCGGCAACGTGTCTTTGAAATCTGCTGTATGCTCCGTGGCAGTCCAGTCATCATCGGCTGTCCATCCGACTAGGCAGGCCGTGGGAGTTTCTAATGCAAAGCGGTCTAATCCCTCGCCTACAGAGCCTTTCACCCGAGGCATCCGTGATAGGCTATCTGGGACTGTGTTTTCTTTACCTTTAATGTACTCGATGGTGAAATCATACAAGGCCAGCTCCGACTGCCATCGGGCCAGTCGTCCCGTATGTTCTCGGTCCATGAGCCATCTGGTTGGCATGATCTGTTTGAACCAATATGTTCGGAGCACCCCACAAGTACTCCCTCAGCCGACTGAACGCCCAAACTATCGCCAACGCTTCGCGTTGTCTGGTGCAGTAGTTGACTTGTTCGGGCGTCAACTTCTTGCTGACGAACATGATCGGTCTCAACTGCTTGTGGTCAGAGTCGTATTGTTGTAAGACGGCCCCGACCGCGTATTTTGACGCGTCGGTTGCTACAACAAAACGCTTCTCAAAGTCGGGGAGAACCAAGACCGATCCGCCCTCTGTGAGGGGGTCTCGTGTCAACGCCTCCTTCAGCTTTGTGTATACCTCCGCCGCCTTTGGCGGCCATTCGCCAATGATTCCGGGTCGCCGTGAAGGCAGAAGTCCCGTAATGGTTTGACAAAGTCCTGGAAGTTCGGGATAAATTCCGAGTACACCTGTGCCATACAAGGAAGGAGTGCAGCGCTGTGCGTGTGTTTGGGCGTGGAAGGGAATGGATAGCGTCCCGCTTCTCCGGCTTCAACACTATTACCCCATCCTTGACTCTGTACCCTAGATAATCGATGTGGTCCTTAGCGAACGAACACTTCTCTAGGTTCAACCTGAGGCCGAAGGCTTCTAGGCGTCTCAAGATGTCAGACACGTGAGCCAGGTGCTCCGCTTCTGTCTTTGAATAAATAACGATATCATCGATGTAACAAAAGCTATACTGGCTAGTATGTCCGTAAGTTTCGGTGAACTTCGGATCACCGTACTTCGGGTCGGACAGAGCCTGATTCATGCAATAAATCCTGAAAGATAGCCGGGGCAGTTTTCAATCCCATCGGGAGGACTGTCCACTGGTACAGTCTCCCGCCGACGGCGAAGGCCGTCAGTGCCCGACTCTCCAGATCCAAAGGGATGTTCCAGAATCCATTCTTCAAGTCTAGCTTTGTAAAGAACTTAGCATCCCGGAGTCGGTTGAGGCCATCCCGCATACGGGGGATTGGTGCCTCAACGCTCTTGATGATCTTATTGAGCCTCGTGTATTGATACAAAATCGTTGCTTGCCATCCGGCTTTGGCGCAAGCCGAACCTCCCACCATGACGGTTCTATTAGCCGTTTAGCCAACATATCTTGGATCATTTCCTCGCAGATCTGTTCCTCCTTGTAACTGAGGCGCGATCCGCGGAGACGAGGCATCGTCTGTCCCACTTGTCGCTCTATCTTAGCAGCAGTGTGCGTCACGCCGCCGGCTACAAGGGGTCCAAAAAGTGTCTTATTCTTCAGAAACTGAGCCTTGAGATCCCGAATAAAGTCCGGTGACCCTGACTGTCGCACCACGACTTCGTCGATGATCTCTTCGACCGGTTTCTGGTCTCTCGGGTCATCCGGGTGCTCTAAGATGGAGTCCGGATCCTCAACCTCATCCTTCGCGTCCCTGCCTGGGTATCGCGTGGTAGACTGGTTGTCCCATGTTGCAAATTCCTGAAGTTCTACTGACATATCGGCGTATTGTTTCGCTGCCGACTTGTGAAAGGACCCCGGAAAGATCTGAAAGGCAATCTCCCGCATGTCATCCACCTTTCGGGTCAGTAGTTTGGTTCTGTATGCCAGACCATCCTGCCTTGATCCTAATCGCATTCCATGAGTGGTTTAGCCTGTCGACTAGGTATCGGTGTTGGGTCATCGACCACCCTATCCAATACATCCCTCCACCACATCACGGTGGGGTGTATCGGGAGTATAATGGTGATGTCTTCGCCCCGATCCAACCTGTCAACCAGGAGTTTCGGCACCTTCGATAGGTTCTCGGGCTGTATGGGCTCCGATCCCTTATACCATAGTTTTAACTTTTCCATCACATTATCGTCCTCTGTGAGGCGTTTAGATGCATGGAAAACCAAGCTCGATTTGACCCTTATGAATTCATGTGGCCGTTTCTGCCCACCCCCATATAGGTAGGTTTGGTCAAAGCTGTGCTATGATTCATCCTGCTTCCGTAGCAGCAAGATTTGGGCCTCGCGCTCAGCTGCTAAATCCTCGAAGCCCGCCCATGGGCCAGTCAGCTTCGGGACATAAACATTCGTGTAAACCCATGCTGTGCCAGCGGGCATAACACGCTGCTGTGTCCGTATATCATGCGGTATGGGGGGTGCGGGTGGAATCAAGGTCACCTGCGCTCTCCCCCTATACGGGTGATCTATCGGACGTTCTGGACTAGGGTTAAGTATGGGGTATTCCGCCACATGTCGGCCCCTTCCATACTTAATAACATCCTGCCCTAATAAAAGCTGAGCTTCCATCATCTTTAGATCAGGTTTACCCAGGACTATCGTTCCCGGGAAATCTGGCACCACCAAGACGTGTATTGTGTATGTCATGCCAGTCGGGAATTCCACCGTCAACGGAATACGACCAATGATCGCACTTCTTCCGTCGTTAGCACCCCGGATATATCCGAGCTTCCCCTCGCGCGTGAAATCGAATAACTTTCCGAATTTATCTATAAATCTTTTACCCGCGAAGGTGATTTGTGCCATGCTATCGTTACCGGTGTCCAGGTGGACGTTGAGCTCCCGCCAAAATAGACGGGTGCAGCTCATGTCCCTTGCCTCCGCTGCAGAGAGGTCCTGGGGTTCGGCTGTCGAGATGAGTGCTTGTTGCAGCTCCATCTCAGCATACCTGCGCGCCATCCGACGCTGGGCATCGCCAAGCTTGTCCGGGTCCACGAAGGGTGTTAGTCCCATCTGGCTCACGAGTGCCGGAGCAACGCTTGGGCCATCCCGTGGGCCCGGGAGCACTACCAGATTCTGTGCTGTGAATGGTGATGCAGTACATGTTGTCTGTGTGTGGGGGGAATGCATGGTCAATATGCGGTATATTCGGGTGATTAATATCGGAACCGGCCACCGTTCCCGGGGCTAGTCGAACATCACGACCCAGCAAAGACCGTTGAGGTGCTATTTGTTGTTTTGCCCTGGCTTTAATGTTAATCACCTTGTTCTCAAAAAGGGCTGTTTTCTGTAGTGAGGCGACGGGGATGGAACCTGCCTTGCTTACGCAGGTGTCCGCTGTGCGGCCCGTCCATTTTACCATCATCCTCATTAGCCGCCTGTGCGACATCGTCTTCGGGCGGAGATGGTGAGGGTCCGCCTGTACATTGTTGCGGAAGGTCGCCACCTCAGGTGAAGGTGTACGGCCACGACTACTGTTGTGCCCCTCTGTTATCTCTTCGCTCACCCTTGCCGTGGCAGTACTATTGACTGTGGTCGAGGGGTCTGTGACCCCCGCAATACTATCTACTTGCGGTGCAGAAGGGAGCAAAGCAACCCTAGCCGTCGGTGACTCGATACTGACTTGTGTCACCTGACCTGGCGTTGGTGTAGCCTCCATTCTTACTGTCGTATCTACCACTGGTGTGGGTGGGGACACAGCAACCCTAGCCGTCGGTGACGATATCGGCTTGCGTCACCTGACCTGGCGTTGGTGTGGCCTCCGTTACCATCACCCTATTAACTAGTGTTTCTGTTACTACTGCGCCTGTCCCGACAACTAGTCCATCACCCTCTGTGGTGGCTATCGTTTCCAACGGGTGTGCAAAACGCACCCGCTTACGTGCCCCGGGGTGTGTCCCTTCCGTTGATTGTCTAGGACTTGAGTTTGCGCTTCTTGTAGGACTTGTGTCCTGCTGGCTGGCCTTGGCCTGCACAACACATGTGACGTGTTGCTTGCGTTTGCGTTTGCGTTTGCGTGCTGTGGGCTTACCCATCTGGCTCAGGAGTGACTCCTGCCCGGGCATGTATGCCGCGAACTTGTCGGCCGCCGGGATTGGCTCTTGAGCATTTCGGCTTCCGCATCGAAGGCGGTGCACCAACTCGCCACGTGCCCGTTTGGCATCAGAGAGACCCGTCCGTGTTCATCAACGTCCGGGAATGGCAAGTTCATGTGTGCCTGCTGTTTCGGGCAGGGCACCCAATCGCCATCTTCCGGCCTTTTGACCTTCGACTCTCCCGCCTTGTATCGGCGTATGTACCGTCTCATCGCTATTGGGTGCTGCGGGGTGCCCGGGAATGTGTGCCATCGCTGACACAACTTTCCCATGAGGCAGGGCCATATCCAAAATCGACGTTCTGGTAAGCAGTTAAAAGCCAGTGCGTGATGAAAATAATCACACAAAGTATTAGACTTGACCGTTGGCGGGTTGCCAAGGTCGTCTAACCTCTGTATCCCGTACGGACAATGAGCCGGACCAGGATCGATGGTTAATGAGCTGAGAGGTTGATTGGTTTGCCGTGGGATCGTACGTGTTTTCTTTTTCTTGTCGCCGGCTGACGTGAGGGCGGGGCCCCTTGTGTCTGGCCAACCGGCGGTGGTGCGGGGGGTAACATGGGGGGTGGTAAGGGCGGTGGTGAGTAGATGGGCATGGTAAACTGTGCTGCCTGGTAAGTATGAGGTGGTGATGTCAAGCCCACCGGTGGTGGAGAATGAAATCCCGAAGTGGATTGTTGGGCATATGGGTTAGGGCTAACCCCCGCTGGAGAAGATGTAGATGCGTATGGGTTTGGAGAACGGCCCCTGGCCCCAATACGGGTTCGAGGAGCTCGATGAGCTCGACGACGATGACCAGTATGGGTTAGGTGAACTCGAGGGGGATCTCTGATAGGAGCTGGACCCCGTATAAGAGTGGTCTCCCCATGAGGTGGATGTGACGAAGGACAGTATGTCGAACTGTGGTTCGTTTGCCTTGGCATGATGATCAGGCAACGACAATCCTATAGCCTGCATGGCTTGCAGCAAGATGTTTGCTCTCCGCATACGTTCGTCCTTGTCCGATTTAGGGCCGAAGATCTTCTTCACAAAAGTTGCATCCCACGCGGATACTTCGACCAATCGGTCAACGCGAAAACTCTGAAGCAAGAATGCGCGGTCATCGGCATCTTGTGCCTGTGACAAGACGTTTCGAATGTATCTCTCCCCCGTTGTTCGACCTTTGGTGGTCGTTGCTCTAGCGATGCCCTCAAGGACTGCCACCAGTAACATCGCCAAATCCGCACGAACAAGGGGCGTGATCAACTTTTGTGGAAGGTCCACGATTTCGTTGTATGGCACATCGGCTTCCCACATACGCTGTGCCATTGCCGACACCAGGTCGGCGACGATAACAGGGTCGCACATGAAATCCCAGTTGGCTCCCTTTACAAATTGTTCGAGCAGGTAATGAGGTCGCATGGGAGGCTTCAATTGTCCCCCTTGGATCAATCGACCCGCTTCCTCATCCCATTGTGGCCACTTGTGCGTTAACAAGTCTTGGGATGCCCAACGACTGGCTTTGTTGGCTAATATCTGTTTAGTGTCAGCAGCGGTCAGGCTGAACTGTCCAATCGTGCTGTCTATACACGTGTAGCCCAACAAAAGCAAGATACCTTCGCCGTAATCGATATTGACTTGCGGGTTATACTTGCCATAGTCAAAAGTTGTGGCTTTGTCGAGCCGAGTCAGAGCTCGTTCGACCAATTTGTCGTTCGCTTTCTTTTGTTCTTCCGTGGTGTTTAGAGGTCGGTTGTGTCCGCCACCCCCATTGTTTCCCGGGGGCGGGACAGCTACCGTCCTGTGAAAGAAAACGAAGGTCATTCCCTCTGGAACGACAGTTGCTCTGCTATCATTGCCATATGTGACACGAACCTGGTTCGCTAGGCAAATTCGGAGGATGTCACTGATGGTCTGTGCCACCAACTCGCACATGGTGAGGAAATTGCACCAGTAGAGCTTGACTGCCGGATGGGGAGCAATTTTCTTTTCCACCGCCTTACCACTTCTAATAGCCTTCCAAACACCATGTTGGCCTTGAAGTATTCAAACTTCGTTGCCATCCTACTCACCCAGGTCCACTGATGCTGTTCGATTGTATAAAGGAGCTCGTTAAGGGTGTCCCGGGCTTGGGCAGCTGCTGTTGAATCGTCCTCAGAGGGGAGACGCTGTTTCTTCCAGCTCTGGTGCTCTGTGAGGGTGAGATTCCAAATTGCAACCGCAGCACTTAGGTTTCGTGCTGAAACTATGTTCCAAGCTCGTATCTCCGAGATAAAAACCAGCAACCCTGCCGAATTGGGTCACTTTGTGTCTATAGCTAGTTCTTTATCTGGGTCCTGTGTGAAAGGAAAAGTGAGAGATGGTTGCAGATCCTTTTTCTCGACGAATAAGGTATTCAGCAGAGCTGGATACCTTTGGTGGTTTATCTGCCACGCCTCGTCTAATAAGGAGTCACGCACGGTTGCTAGAACCCTGTAGAGGTCCATAACATGATGTATGGTAGCGGTACCATTTGCAGTAAGGCTCGGATTGAACAAATGCATTAGTCCAATAGCCCCTTGTATCGAGGCTCCTTGAACACACACCTGTACCAAGTCGCCTCCTCGTACATATTATTCGGGAAAAGATGCATCGAGTTGTCGTTTAGGTTTGTCCCATGTTCCATGTCATCTAGAGGGTTGCCTGGCCATCCCTCGGCTGGGCCTCGGTATCGGTCCAGCACTACCTTCGTTTGAATTGCACGAGCCGGAATTACCAACCCATTGTCGGGCCCTCTCCATGGGGAGCGAGGGACAGGTTCCTCCTGTGCTCTGCCTCCTCCCCTTGCGGAAGTGGTAAAACCGCCGCCTGTGGCGGGCGTGTCGTTACCGTCTGCTTCGTCAGACATGTCTAGTTTTGTTGCGATGGATGATCTCGTTGTAGAGCCTATCCACGCAATTTTCAGTGTGCCCCTGAAGGGTTGAGACGAGCAGAGTCGTATGTTCTCGTGTTGTGTAAGTGTGCTGTTGTGTTTGTTTTTGTTGTCGTGTGTTCTGTTCGCTGTGTCGTCAATGCTTGTGTCAAGCACGATGTTATACAACACAACCACCCACTCACACACAACACAACAATCAACCGAAAACAGTCAAAGGTTTGGTGGACTCACCCTCCCCCTCTGTCGGGGGAAGCCTTGCTGCTCCTTCTGCCAAGCCAGACGATGCGTATGTGTGCACCCTGGCAATACACAGCAAATTTCCTGCAGCTCTGTAACCACCTTTCTGATGACACAACAGAAAAAGTACAAAAAGGTTTTCGATGATTCCTCCTGGGCTCTGCCCAATGGATCACCTTATTCCCTTCCTTTTTCAAGAAGGAGTCTTTTCCAAACTCAAACAACAACCTTCGTTTGTCTTGTCTGATTGCGGTAGGTAGGTTTATGAGTGTTGTCGTGTATGTTTTTGTGTGTGTATGTACCGAGTGCTGTAGACTCTTCACACACTTGTTGTCGATTGTCTTGGAAGTCACTCGGTGTCCGAGTTCTTGTCCTTACTGACCTATATGACACCATACAACACGTTTGGAGTGTTTGAGTGTGATGTGGGGTGTGTGTTTCGTTGTTTGTGAAGAAAAATAAAAATCGTTCCCAAAACGCACTCCTTTTTAGCCTCCCTGTCTTCAATTTACACTCCAATCCCCCGGCCTAGGTCTCAATAGACTGGCCTACCACCCATTTAAGAGATGGCTACCTTCTTTGGTGTGGGATAGGTGTTGTTTGTACAAACAGGTTTTATGCCAAAGGAATAATTCTGTATGTGTGTTGTTTGTTTGTTTTTCTTCTGCCTCTTTGCACGTCTTGACGTGTCAACAACGTTTGTGTGTGTTACGTGTTTGTGGCAGTACAAACAAGAGTCAGAGCGTGTAATTGTTGGTTATTCTTCTCGTGAGGAGTATGTGTACGTATACGTGTAGGAGTGTTGACAGAACTGATAGGGGGGTGTTTTCCCTCTCCTTGTGTGTGTTTGTTAAGCTCTCCTCTGGCTCGACAATGTGTCGACAATCACACCAATGAGCCCCCTAATGTTTTTGTCCCACTGAATACACTTTCTATGCACCCTACACACTCCAAACACACTGCCTGAGGTGTCAAAATCGTATACACAACGAGTGTCTTGTCCGGCGTGCCGCTTTATGGGCCTCTGTGCAAGATTTCACTGTTGTTTTTGTGCACTGCAAGCTGCTAACACCTCCTCAACTCCTTTCCTACACTCAGGCTCCACTACCTTTCCTTCTTTGCTTTCTTTGCTTGGGGGAGTGGCTTTTTTTCAAATTGCTGAATTGAAATTTGGAGGATATAAAAATCTAGGCTGGGACTCCGGTGCCACTTTTGTCGGTTATAATCAAAAGATATTATTTAATGTAAGCCGGGGTATTTATCCTTCCAACTTATGATTCCACAGCAATATGAAAATAACTTGGGCCTAATCTTCCTCCTCTACAAAGAGAGGAAATCAGTATGGCGGGAAATGTAGGAGACTGTCAGAGCCAAGCAACAAAAAGGAAAAAGAGAGGCATTTCCCAGTGTCACCCCTAACGATAATATTATACGGCTTAAAAAAGTAGTACCGGTTATGAATCGTAATATTATCGTTTTCAACCGGCTCAAAAGTATATCATCGATATTGTAAAAAGGTGTCACATACACAGTCTAGTAAGTTGAACGGTCTCAATAATACAGATATCAAATTAGTTTATATTAATACTGAATAAAAAATTTTACTGCAAAGCCGACTATCTTTTATTAATATTTCATTAATATTAATATTAATAGTAGGCACGAATGACTTGAGCTACTGAGCTAGTGTAGGAAGAAGTTTGAAAAATGTTTTCTTATTAATATTATGACCTATTAATAATAATGGTTATTATTAATAATATTTGTAAAATCATGACGATGACGACAGCAACAACAATATCAATAACAACAACA
>WBZZ01004923.1:70000-71116 GCA_019918135.1 Paulinella micropora
TCGGTGTTACTGAATACGTACACGAATCTGGAGGTTCCCGTAGCATTCGCTATGGCACCACACAACATCATGATCATGACGGGCCGGGTGCCAGTTGAACAGCGGGGGGGGGGGGGGATCGTAACTAGGACAGACTAAACACAGCAAGGGTGTGGAGGCAGCATGGGGCGCAGTGCATACACACACAATAGATAGAGGTGCTAGTATTACCGGTTGATGGCAGGGCACTTGTCTGCGAGGTGCTGCTCTTTGTCCCCGAGTCGAAAAGTTGCGCCGCATTTGGAAGGACAGCGGATTGTAAGATTCAGCACTGCGCGGCGGTCGCGGTTAGCGGGGGCTGCAGCATTCGGACCCCTGCAATTGGCACAGGGCCTGTTGGCCGCTTGGTTCTGCTTGAAACAAGCTTCGCAGAAGGAGGCGCCGCAGTCGTGTTGGACATATTGCGTGCCACACAGAGACAGATCCCGCAGGCTAGATCCTTGGTTTCAGCTTCGTTCAACCAGTCTTCTTCGTACCCCGCCATGTATCCTGAGTATCTGACACGCGTAAAAAGCAAATTTTGCAAGGAAACAAACAAACAAACAAACAAACAAACAACAACAACAACAACAACAACAACAAGAACAACAACAACAGCGGCAAAACAAAGTAACAACAACAACAACAACAACAGCAGCAGCAGCACGGACAACAACAGCAAAACAAAACAAAAAACAAAAAAAAGGGGGGGGGGAGGTTGCAGGGCAATGTTACACACATGCATACACATAAATACACATAGATAGATAGATAGATAGATAGATAGATAGATAGAAAGATAGATAGAAAGATAGATAGATAGATAGATGATAGATGGATAGATAGATAGCTAGATAGATAGATAGATAGATGGATAGATAGATGGATAGATAAATGGATAGATAGATAGATAGATAGATAGATACATACATACATACACACATACACACATACATACATATGTACATACATACATACATACATACATACATACATACATACATACATACTTATATACATACATACATACATACATACATATGTGTACATACATACATATTGTACATACATACATACATACATACATACATACATACA
>WBZZ01004924.1:0-10000 GCA_019918135.1 Paulinella micropora
TCACCAGAGAGCAACGGCAAAATCGAGAGGGTCCATAGACCGCTCAAGGCCGCGCTCCAGCAGTATTGTCGCGATAATCAGCACATATGGCATAAGGCCTTACAGTCTTTTGTGTTCTCCATGAACAACACCGCATCGAGGGCATTGGGCGGAAAAGCCACGGGCGCTTCCCCAATCTCCTGGTACTTAAGGATCCCGGAGGAGCTGGTGTTACCAAACCTCCCGGAAGGGGGCTTTTTGGAGCATGATGAGCTGATGGCCTGTCGCCTACGAGTCATGGCGGAAGCCAGACACTACGTCATGAAGGCAGAGGCCGAAGAGGCTCACAAACAAAACCAGCAGACGCCGAACAAAGTCAAGTATGAATCGGGGGAATACCATAAAGGGGACTTAGTCTTCCTGTACGTACCCCAGGTACCCAACTTGGTTAGCGTCAAACTCTTCTCGATGTGGCAAGGCCTTTACACTGTCGTAGAACAAGTAGGTGCTTTGACATACTAATACAGGGAAAGGGTAAGACGCTAGTAGTACATGTACGGCGGCTGATGCGTTTTAACCCCATGCTGGATCGTAACGAAACGATGACGGAAGCGGTACAGAAGCTGGAACACAGTTTAAGGCCGCCGCCCAAGCGCCGAGACAAGACGGCTGAGGCGAAGAGGACCCGACACAACCCTGGCAGCCGAAGCCGAGGGGAATGATCCGAATAATAACGAAGCCGACGAAGTCGCGGCTGAACAAGCCGACGCTTCCGAGGGGGACGTTATCGCGCCAGTGCCGACCAACCACCTGCAGTCGGAACAGGAGGAGAAGGTCGAACCGGTGCCGAGACGCCCACCAGCTGAATCAAAGCTGAGGTCGGCCGACGACGTGAAAACCATGCACTGGCACGTCGGAAAGATATACCTTCTTCGGCCACCAGAGGCACACGTCGGCGACGATTGCCTCAACGATTTCTTCCTCATGAAAGTGAGAGAATGGGAGCCGCAGACTCGGGTCACGCGCACAAGCAAGGCAATCAAAGCCGAGCCGCCTGTACTGCAGTTCTATCGATCACACCAGGACCTCGACGAACCGGAATCGCGGACTTTTTATCCAGTATACCGCGACTCCAACCAAGTCGAAACATTCTGGAAAGGCGTCACGGACAGGTCCGAAGGCTACACGCCGTGGCAAATACAAGCGTGGCCTAGGATGGTGCTGGATTACCCATTCGATCTACAGCACGGTCGAATCCCCCTACGGGTGTGGGATGAGATAGTAGCCGAGGGCATAGCGACACATCTCATCGGGGCACCACCACCAGGCAAATATAAGAAAGCCAAATTAGGGCAGGCAAGGAGGCGCAAGCTAGCCTAGCTCAGCATGCCGTGTGACACCTCACAAGCATAGTTAACGCGGGTAGTATGCGAGATCCAAAGACCAATACTGGGTAGCAACAGTAAGAAACTAGCCATAGGAAAGGGACACGGCTTTGGACTCCATATCTGTTAAAATACTACCCAAGTCCATTCTTCTTAGAGATAGCAAAAGAGAGCCTAACATGACATGATACACGGGAAAAGACCCTGCCTTACCCTCCGTGAGGTGCGACGGCCCTGAAGGTATCTTGACGGGCTAGTAGTTGGTGTTCCACCAGGGGTCGGAATAGCTTCGGGCTAACTATGTTGACGCGCAGCAATGCCCGTCGATGTGGTTGGCATCGCACATTATACCCACCTCCTCTCGAGTTGCACACCCGCCTCTCGCGGCAATGGCATGAGTGGTGTATGATAAGTTATTCCCCACAGAGTGTCTTAGATATTATGCTCGCTCTTATTTGCTCTTTGTTTAGATGGAAGGGGCTCTAAGGCACCCGACGGCCCTACGTATACACATAAGCATATCTATACCACTAAGAAATATAACATGTCCCTATTTACATGCCGCCGCAAATCGCGCAGTATGGCGAGGGTGGAACACGCGGACAGCAAAGATGACCAGGGCATGGGTGCACCCGCGTTGTCACGCTGTTGACCAGCGTTTGAAAACGAGCAGAGAGTCGAACACCGACACGAGAACAACACACACATAGCACATTGCTCGTTGTGCTTGGGCTGACATACAGATATATATACATACGAACTCACGGACATATACGTGATATAGGCACCTAGCGGTGTATGTTTGGCACCGAACAGCTGGTGGAGCAATATCTGGGATTCCTCCTGGCGTGCGTGGCTTCGGTCCTGGTGATACTGATAGTACACCTAGGATTACGGACGATCGCGGGAGAAGGGCAACGGCTCCCTCCATCCGCGCGGGATAGTCCGGCCGGAACGACCCCGGCAGCTAGCCCGGTGGCGGACCGGTGTCGCGAAGCGGAGCAGCTGGACGAACCAGACCCATCTGAGGAAGCGAACTTCAGGTGCGGTCACATACATACCTCATCAGAGGGGACACCCCACATCACAATGACCACTCTGAGCAGTGGCGCAAACAACCTTGCAAGCAAGGGCGCACAGGGAAACGAAACCCTACAGCGCAACCTGGGCGGTCCCAGTACACCGCTCACACCCGCTCAACCTTCAGGTGGCACAACTCAGGCTAGTGTTGTGACCACACCGAAATCCACACGGGGAAAAGCTGAAGTCGAGTCGGAGATGTTGACGATCCCTATGAAGTCATCGGCTGACGAGGGGGAGGCACCGACTGAGGACAGCAGTACACCTGCATCGCAACACATGGATGAGGACGTCGATCCCGAAGGGCTAAACACCCCTCAACACTCGGGATTTGGATGGATCCCAGAGGAAGACGAGAGCCTATATTATGGCGAAGAATTGAGCCTCACGCGGATGGACGCTAGGGAGGAAGCACGCTTGAGATACTGGAAGAAAGTCGGCGATGAGGATAGACTCAAGCCCGACGCTGACAGTGACAGGCTGAACCCGCCCGAAGAGAAGCGGCCCGATGAGCGGCCACGGCCCACGGATTCGGCGTACCAGCATCACCGCTGCCCGCCACCGGAGCCGACGGCACATTGGGGCAGGGACGAAGTATTCCCCGCTTACTTTCATGACTCCGATAACATATTCGGAGTATAACGTATTCAGAACGGGGCCCGGTACCGCCGCGAACGTGGAGGGTCGTAGCACCCGGAGTGCGTAGGCCATATCGCATCGACACGGAAACGATGTTGAGAGGTATGGACCTACACCTGAACCAAGACCCAGATCGGGAAAGGGAGGAGTATCAGAAACCGGTACGATACGCGTATGACCCACTAACGCGTAGAGTACACCGGATCTACCCACTTTACCCAGATATCACGGATGCGGAGCGCAGGCTGCGGCTACAATGCCCGGCGCTCGCACACACAACCAACGAACGAACGTTCCCGTTCACACCGTCTAAGGAGCCGTACCGATGGGCAACCAGGTTAATTGGGTCCCAGACCCGCACTTGTTCGAGGCAAACCCTCGCAAGATTAACCTGCCGCCACCAAAGCCTCCACTCGACGAACGGGGCTTCTCGAACTACCTTGACAAAGCGAGGTACGAGCCCACCGAACAGGACAACGTCCTGAGGGTACAATGTGAAGGGTCAAAGGAACGCGGGAGAGGATGGGGTCCGAGATGCTCGCGGAGATGGCACCTCACGTAAAGAGCGTATGCGTCACCAGAGCAATACGGGCCTCACCGATGTCCAGATCACGCATACAACAATGACATCGAATTGATATCCTGCACACAATTACCGCCATGTTTCGGATGGGATGTCCCACACACATGGGGGTCTCGCGACAACCCGTTACCGGGTATCGCTCGGTATAAGTCGATGGACGAGGACCGAATGAGATTTACCAAAACCTTGTTTGAGCAAGCCAAATCGCTGCAAGGATGGGTGGGATTGGAGGACTATCAGCGAAAACACGCCCTCCGGTTCTACGGCATCTGGGAGGATCCGAGATGTCTACTCGAACCACACGAGCTCAGAAAGTTGCAGTGGTCGCAGGAAGATATCGATTCTTACTACAGACTGCTCGAACTTTCGGGTATCCCATTGCCCGAGTAGGTCAAGGCATACCGAGCCTACTACCTTCGGAGCAAACATGACCAACCCTGGGACCTCAGGGTTTGAAGAAAATGCTGCGAGGCATAAGACGACGAATACCTGAGCGTTTCCGAGGTGCGGCTCGGCTACGGCAGCAGTATTACGTACGGTTCCAACACGAGCATAGGCTCGCGTGGCTGCTGACGATATACCGGCAGTTGACGAGGAGCAATGACCCAAACACATCCCGCATCGCCAGTGCTATAAGCCTAGTCACCAGTGCTCTCCAGCTGGATGATATGGATATGACGGTGGCGAGCCCCGAGGTGTTTGGTCAGTTGGCGAAGAGCTCTAAGGAATGGGGCCCCTTCATTGCTCACGCTATTGACCCGATAGCAAATCATGAGACGAGAGAAATATAAGAGCCCATAAGAAAACGATGACCTGGCATGATAACCTCCTGTGGTATAAGGGGGCAGGCGGTAAGTGGAAAATACGCCTTCAAAGTGGACACTGTGGGTACCAACCCAGTTACGCAAGGCGATCCTTTTAGCCACTCACCGCTCTGCTCTCAACTCACACACGGGAAGGGATAAAATGTCATGGTTCATTTCACGCAGGTTTTAGTGGCATGGCATGCAGAAATCCATTGCCGACACAGTCGACACATGCGAACACTGCAAGCAAACCAAGACACCACGCAACGACGCTCAGAGAGGCCTTTATGGCGAATACAAGCTTGTTGAGAACCTGTTCGAAACTCAAGTTGCATGTTGATTACGTAGGACCGCTACCGCGATCGGAAACCCACAATTATCGGTACATCCTGACAGCCATAGACCGCTTCTCGAATTATGTGTTCGCGGTACCAGTGGTGGAAAAGGATGCGGAATCGACATGCGAGGCACTGGTCGACCATGTCTTCCGATATACCGGAGTGCCGAAAAATGTGTACAGCAATCGGGGATCGGAGTTTACGAACGAGCTCTCCGCTCGGCTGTCCACAGTGTGGGGCTTTAAGTGGAAATACGTAACTGCATATTCACCAGAGAGCAACGGCAAAATCGAGAGGGTCCATAGACCGCTCAAGGCCGCGCTCCAGCAGTATTGTCGCGATAATCAGCACATATGGCATAAGGCCTTACAGTCTTTTGTGTTCTCCATGAACAACACCGCATCGAGGGCATTGGGCGGAAAAGCCACGGGCGCTTCCCCAATCTCCTGGTACTTAAGGATCCCGGAGGAGCTGGTGTTACCAAACCTCCCGGAAGGGGGCTTTTTGGAGCATGATGAGCTGATGGCCTGTCGCCTACGAGTCATGGCGGAAGCCAGACACTACGTCATGAAGGCAGAGGCCGAAGAGGCTCACAAACAAAACCAGCAGACGCCGAACAAAGTCAAGTATGAATCGGGGGAATACCATAAAGGGGACTTAGTCTTCCTGTACGTACCCCAGGTACCCAACTTGGTTAGCGTCAAACTCTTCCCAATGTGGCAAGGCCTTTACACTGTCGTAGAACAAGTAGGTGCTTTGACATACTAATACAGGGAAAGGGTAAGACGCTAGTAGTACATGTACGGCGGCTGATGCGTTTTAACCCCATGCTGGATCGTAACGAAACGATGACGGAAGCGGTACAGAAGCTGGAACACAGTTTAAGGCCGCCGCCCAAGCGCCGAGACAAGACGGCCGAGGCGAAAGAGGACCCGACACAACCCTTGCCAGCCGAAGCCGAGGGGAATGATCCGAATAATAACGAAGCCGACGAAGTCGCGGCTGAACAAGCCGACGCTTCCGAGGGGGACGTTATCGCGCCAGTGCCGACCAACCACCTGCAGTCGGAACAGGAGGAGAAGGTCGAACCGGTGCCGAGACGCCCACCAGCTGAATCAAAGCTGAGGTCGGCCGACGACGTGAAAACCATGCACTGGCACGTCGGAAAGATATACCTTCTTCGGCCACCAGAGGCACACGTCGGCGACGATTGCCTCAACGATTTCTTCCTCATGAAAGTGAGAGAATGGGAGCCGCAGACTCGGGTCACGCGCACAAGCAAGGCAATCAAAGCCGAGCCGCCTGTACTGCAGTTCTATCGATCACACCAGGACCTCGACGAACCGGAATCGCGGACTTTTTATCCAGTATACCGCGACTCCAACCAAGTCGAAACATTCTGGAAAGGCGTCACGGACAGGTCCGAAGGCTACACGCCGTGGCAAATACAAGCGTGGCCTAGGATGGTGCTGGATTACCCATTCGATCTACAGCACGGTCGAATCCCCCTACGGGTGTGGGATGAGATAGTAGCCGAGGGCATAGCGACCCATCTCATCGGGGCACCACCACCAGGCAAATATAAGAAAGCCAAATTAGGGCAGGCAAGGAGGCGCAAGCTAGCCTAGCTCAGCATGCCGTGTGACACCTCACAAGCATAGTTAACGCGGGTAGTATGCGAGATCCAAAGACCAATACTGGGTAGCAACAGTAAGAAACTAGCCATAGGAAAGGGACACGGCTTTGGACTCCATATCTGTTAAAATACTACCCAAGTCCATTCTTCTTAGAGATAGCAAAAGAGAGCCTAACATGACATGATACACGGGAAAAGACCCTGCCTTACCCTCCGTGAGGTGCGACGGCCCTGAAGGTATCTTGACGGGCTAGTAGTTGGTGTTCCACCAGGGGTCGGAATAGCTTCGGGCTAACTATGTTGACGCGCAGCAATGCCCGTCGATGTGGTTGGCATCGCACATTATACCCACCTCCTCTCGAGTTGCACACCCGCCTCCCGCGGCAATGGCATGAGTGGTGTATGATAAGTTATTCCCCACAGAGTGTCTTAGATATTATGCTCGCTCTTATTTGCTCTTTGTTTGGATGGAAGGGGCTCTAAGGCACCCGACGGCCCTACGTATACACATAAGCATATCTATACCACTAAGAAATATAACATGTCCCTATTTACATGCCGCCGCAAATCGCGCAGTATGGCGAGGGTGGAACACGCGGACAGCAAAGATGACCAGGGCATGGGTGCACCCGCGTTGTCACGCTGTTGACCAGCGTTTGAAAACGAGCAGAGAGTCGAACACCGACACGAGAACAACACACACATAGCACATTGCTCGTTGTGCTTGGGCTGACATACAGATATATATACATACGAACTCACGGACATATACGTGATATAGGCACCTAGCGGTGTATGTTTGGCACCGAACAGCTGGTGGAGCAATATCTGGGATTCCTCCTGGCGTGCGTGGCTTCGGTCCTGGTGATACTGATAGTACACCTAGGATTACGGACGATCGCGGGAGAAGGGCAACGGCTCCCTCCATCCGCGCGGGATAGTCCGGCCGGAACGACCTCGGCAGCTAGCCCGGTGGCGGACCGGTGTCGCGAAGCGGAGCAGCTGGACGAACCAGACCCATCTGAGGAAGCGAACTTCAGGTGCGGTCACATACATACCTCATCAGAGGGGACACCCCACATCACAATGACCACTCTGAGCAGTGGCGCAAACAACCTTGCAAGCAAGGGCGCACAGGGAAACGAAACCCTACAGCGCAACCTGGGCGGTCCCAGTACACCGCTCACACCCGCTCAACCTTCAGGTGGCACAACTCAGGCTAGTGTTGTGACCACACCGAAATCCACACGGGGAAAAGCTGAAGTCGAGTCGGAGATGTTGACGATCCCTATGAAGTCATCGGCTGACGAGGGGGAGGCACCGACTGAGGACAGCAGTACACCTGCATCGCAACACACGGATGAGGACGTCGATCCCGAAGGGCTAAACACCCCTCAACACTCGGGATTTGGATGGATCCCAGAGGAAGACGAGAGCCTATATTATGGCGAAGAATTGAGCCTCACGCGGATGGACGCTAGGGAGGAAGCACGCTTGAGATACTGGAAGAAAGTCGGCGATGAGGATAGACTCAAGCCCGACGCTGACAGTGACAGGCTGAACCCGCCCGAAGAGAAGCGGCCCGATGAGCGGCCACGGCCCACGGATTCGGCGTACCAGCATCACCGCTGCCCGCCACCGGAGCCGACGGCACATTGGGGCAGGGACGAAGTATTCCCCGCTTACTTTCATGACTCCGATAACATATTCGGAGTATAACGTATTCAGAACGGGGCCCGGTACCGCCGCGAACGTGGAGGGTCGTAGCACCCGGAGTGCGTAGGCCATATCGCATCGACACGGAAACGATGTTGAGAGGTATGGACCTACACCTGAACCAAGACCCAGATCGGGAAAGGGAGGAGTATCAGAAACCGGTACGATACGCGTATGACCCACTAACGCGTAGAGTACACCGGATCTACCCACTTTACCCAGATATCACGGATGCGGAGCGCAGGCTGCGGCTACAATGCCCGGCGCTCGCACACACAACCAACGAACGAACGTTCCCGTTCACACCGTCTAAGGAGCCGTACCGATGGGCAACCAGGTTAATTGGGTCCCAGACCCGCACTTGTTCGAGGCAAACCCTCGCAAGATTAACCTGCCGCCACCAAAGCCTCCACTCGACGAACGGGGCTTCTCGAACTACCTTGACAAAGCGAGGTACGAGCCCACCGAACAGGACAACGTCCTGAGGGTACAATGTGAAGGGTCAAAGGAACGCGGGAGAGGATGGGGTCCGAGATGCTCGCGGAGATGGCACCTCACGTAAAGAGCGTATGCGTCACCAGAGCAATACAGGCCTCACCGATGTCCAGATCACGCATACAACAATGACATCGAATTGATATCCTGCACACAATTACCGCCATGTTTCGGATGGGATGTCCCACACACATGGGGGTCTCGCGACAACCCGTTACCGGGTATCGCTCGGTATAAGTCGATGGACGAGGACCGAATGAGATTTACCAAAACCTTGTTCGAGCAAGCCAAATCGCTGCAAGGATGGGTGGGATTGGAGGACTATCAGCGAAAACACGCCCTCCGGTTCTACGGCATCTGGGAGGATCCGAGATGTCTACTCGAACCACACGAGCTCAGAAAGTTGCAGTGGTCGCAGGAAGATATCGATTCTTACTACAGACTGCTCGAACTTTCGGGTATCCCATTGCCCGAGGAGGTCAAGGCATACCGAGCCTACTACCTTCGGAGCAAACATGACCAACCCTGGGACCTCAGGGTTTGAAGAAAATGCTGCGAGGCATAAGACGACGAATACCTGAGCGTTTCCGAGGTGCGGCTCGGCTACGGCAGCAGTATTACGTACGGTTCCAACACGAGCATAGGCTCGCGTGGCTGCTGACGATATACCGGCAGTTGACGAGGAGCAATGACCCAAACACATCCCGCATCGCCAACCAGTTAGCCGATCCTGACGAGAACGTTCCGAACACATATCGGGGCCGCGTGAGAGGCTTCGAACAATGGATCGAACGATTCAGGGTACAGGACGCACTGGGTTGGGACAGACTTGTACAAGCCGATGAGTTCCGATGGCACAAAATAACTCAACGGTTGGATTACATCTACCACTATCGACATGAGTGGCCGTACTGGAGACAACAGTATGAATACCAGCTGGGGAAGATCATTGGCCACTTCTCCCCAGTCATGAGGTATATCGCGCCACAGCACTCGGTAGTCGGAGAAGACTTGACCTGGTCAGAGACAAGGTCTGGGAAAGAAAGCCTAGACCGGGACATTGACAATCCAGCGGAGGATCAGCCCGCCTGGAGGTGGCAACCACCATCACCGTCTAGCGAAGAGGAGTTCATGAACTCCCTCGAGCAAGCATGCTTCGACGAATAAGCATAGACGCGTTTTGAGACCCAGGCAATGGGTTGTATATATATTCTTAGACACTTCTACCTTCGCCACAGCGAAGTAGATACTTGCCGGGTGGCAATAGAAAAATGTCTGCAGACAACAAAACCAAACAAACAACGCCGAATACGCCAACGGCACCCTTGACACTGGCATAGCGC
>WBZZ01004924.1:15000-39670 GCA_019918135.1 Paulinella micropora
CAGCAACAGTGTGCAGATTCAGTTGCTCAGTAGCGGTATCCAGATTCAGTTCTTCAGCAACAGTGTGCAGATTCAGTTGCTCAGTAGCGGTATCCAGATTCAGTTCTTCAGCAACAGTGTGCAGATTCAGTTGCTCAGTAGCGTTATCCAGATTCAGTTCTTCAGCACCAGTGTGCAGGTTCAGTTATTCAGTAAAGTCCAGTTCGTTGACAGTGTCCACTTCGTGCTGTACTCCAGTGTCGTAGTTGGCGTTGCCACAGCGGGTCAGTAACGGACGCTTCCATGGCAGAAAAAAGATCAATATTTCCAAGGAAAATTTGATTTTCTTTCCTCTTGGGTGTGCAAGGCCATAACCTGTTATGACGAGATCTCAGGCAAGCAGGGAGATCAGATCATATTATTAATAACCAACCGGTTTCGACGCAGAGGAGCCCTGGAAGTCGAAGAATGATTTTAATATCAGATTGATCAAGAATAATGAAACGAGAAACAGCTCAACCAAAAGGTTGGATAAAAGGTCCAAAGGCAAACGTATTACTCCGTTTACTTATGTTATGAATAAATCGTTAATACCATTAATAATAGTTGGAATGGCTTTATAATGCTATTCGGATCAGGAAGTCCTAATAGTTAATAATTAGTATTATGTATTGCCATCCGGATCAGGAAGTCCTTATCGATAATACTTATTATATCTTATCGTGAAAATATACTATATTATTATATGATGAGAAAATATGTTAGAGGGTAATGTACTAAATATGTGTACATGTATTGAACATATCATATCATATAAAATATGGTATAGCAGCTTAGTTTGAAAGTCATTCTCGTCCAGTTGCTGTGCACGAGAAAGGCTTTCCCACGAAACTTCTTGTGGTCTACAGGTGGGATCGTTTATGAAGTCTTGGTGCGGGTTGACGACGCCGAACGCTGCGGGGACCGGGTCATCTGCATCATAGCTTGCGGAGAAGCGCGTGGAGCCAGAACGGGCGGATGTTGGACTGTTGGGTCGATCCGGGTGGTCGGCTCCTTGCGCTGTGGCTGCTAGTTCCTCTACGGGGGTAGGACCGGAACCGGAGGATGATGATCACAAGGCGGCTCCTGGGAGTAGCTGTCTGGCTGTTGCGGTTGAAGTGGAAGGTGCGGAAGAAGATGATGTGGGAGCTGGAGGTGCGGGAGGCACCGAATGAGAAGTAGTGATCCCAGGCATGGTGTTGGGGGTAATCACTCAACATTGGCAAATTGGAGTTGCAGTTGTGCGAAATCTTCTTGTTCATTCTGCTTTAGTTCATCTTCGTACTCCTCTACTGTTTCGTCTTGCATAATGCCACACCAACAGTCGTCGATGTCCGTGCTGTCTAAGACTTCTGTGACTTCTCCTTCTATCTGTTCTTCGATGTCTTCCGCGAAGTGCACCCGGTTCCGGGTAGGGGAACGACCTCTGTCTCGTTGGCTACGTCGAGGTGGGCCGGGGCTGCGGGACTGTTGTGGACTTCGGGAGCGGTGAGGGCTTTGTGGGCGACGAGGGCTCTGAGAACGTGAGCGGCTACGTTCATTACCGTAAATCTCGCGACGGATCGGGCAGTCGTAGGGACGATGCTAAGGAAATTGGGCGCAAGACTTTTGGGGTGGGGGTAAAGGCGCGCACTTATTCTGACATTCCCTAACCTTATGGGATCCTCGACAACTATTGCATTTTATTGCTCCCTTCTCTCTGTTATCGCGGGTGTTACTAAAGTTATATTTTTATCATCTGAGATAGAAAATTTACCTAAGTTCTCTGAGAGTTTGTCAGCTTGCGTCGATGACTGGACGTATTTAAGTAACTGTAAAGTTGTCGGAAGGTGGGTCTGTCAACGTCCTCAAGTGAAGGGTAGTAACGCTGAGTAACTTTTGAACTAATAGAGGTGTGTTTAGCGCTATTGAGCTTCAGTATGAGCTCGTTACACTTGTAACATTCATCGAAATGTTGGGTAAGGGCATTTCGTTCAAGATGTCATTTGAACAAATTGATCCATTTCTCAACGGCTGAGTTGGGTGTCAATTGATCAGCCACGTGTTGGGCTTGGAGTTGGGCAGTGCCAAGTCTGCACATTTGACCAAATTCCGCAATAAGGGCAGACCACATCTCATGTGGCTCCCTACCGGCTGAACGGATAGCTACGATTGCAGGGTGACCAGCTACAGCTTCAGTAATTATCGAGCGAGTCTTTACTGTCAGCTTTAGGCGTGTCAGGGGGTCAAAGCAGTTTTGCAATTGAATAAATGTTGGGTCAGCAGGGATACCAAATACAGCAAGTCTCATGTCGGCATGAGGGTCTACCGCAGGTGCAGGAGGCGCAGGTTCAGGCGTGATAATCAGCTTCAGCTCTGCAGTGGTCAGGGGCGAACTCGGGTCGCGCAGAAAGATCAGAAATCGCGGGTCCACACCTTCACAGAACTGGAGGGTGCTCCACCGAAAGTTGTCGAACTCATAAGCATGTTCAATTCTTCTTGTGACGTGTGTGGGAAGGAGAGTGACTTTAAGTGTGAGTAGTGATGGCTAGCTCATGACCTGCCATGAATTAGTTTCACTTAAATGATTAAAAGGTCAGAACCTGACAGGAACCTCGAAAGGACTTGAATACCTAGAACAGTAATTTACTATTAATTAGAACGACAAAGTGTGAAAACGCTCTTTGAACTGACCCAGTGCCTGCTTGTGAGTGTGCTTGCTAATAATGTCTATTGCCTATAATAGTTAAGGGACGAACTGTTGATTAATGCATATGATTAGACAAAAGGTACTAAGCAAAATCAGTTTAGAAATGTGAATGCAGTTGGACCAATCACACCGGTTAATACGATAAAAGTTATTTGTGGAGATATTGGAAATTGTAAATAGAAATTGGCAAAATACAGGTAGCGATATGGAAAACATTATTCAGAGTCAATCAAATTACACGTTACTTACAGGAATTAACACCAGCGGGAGTTAGAGGAAGACAAGTTCCGTTCTCGGACTGCAGCAGCAAATAAAAAATGATAAAAATGAGAGAAAAAAATCGAAGAACGAGCGCACAGAGCCTTCCCGCAAAAAGCGCGAATCTGGACGCGTCTAGTCATCCCGGCCCCCCCCCCTCTCCCTATCACGGTGAGTCTTATCGTGTGGTATAGTGACAGGAAAAAACGAGGGAGGACGGGGGGGGGGTGAGTACAAGCCTCCCACCCCCCCCCCCCCGCCCTTTTTAATTTTGCTATCGTTTGCCATTTTTGCCATATTCGTTCATATAAAAGAGATAACAGCATAAATCCCCCGTTTTTTTACATACTGCGACAAAAATACAAAAAATGAACCAGAGCAAAAAAGACAAAAAGACAAAAAGACAAGATTCGTCTTTTCGTGTAAAAAAAATAAAGAACGGCAGTTTCGTCCGCAATTTACGATAAAAATTATTGCGATGACCATTTCGGCTCTTTGGTCCCCGAAATAAAAAAGGAAATACTACAAATCAAAAATTAGTTTTTTTTTTGTGTCATTTGGTTTCAATTATGTTTTCTGGTTGTATGTCTTCTTTTTTTAACTGTTGCTTTATTTTCTTCTCCTTCGTTATCTCTTGAACTTGTTCGTTAATTTGCTTTTCATCATCAACTGGCTTTTCAAACTTAGTCTTTAACAACTCGCGGGGGCTAACTAGTTCTTTATTAGATAGCACAATCTTACATCCATTTCTACCCAAAACCGTATATACCTGCTTTGACCAAGTTCGTCCTCCTTTTGAAAATAGATTTCGTTGAACTTCTCGTCTTACCTTATCGCCTGGTTCAAATTCGTTAATACTTTCATCTCTTTCAATTTTTTGTTTATTAGTAGCTTTTCCATTCAATACATCAATTGGTCTAGCTTTGATTGTTGGATGAAAACGATTATTGTAAGCTTTGACCATATCATCAATGTATGAGACCCAGTCAAAGTTTCCATTAGTTTCAAATAGTATGTCAAGCCACCTTCTAATAGTTCTAATAACTCTGTCAATTATCGCAAGTGCTTTGTGGTCTCCTACTTCAACTGTTCTGTGTTCAATGTTATGTTCATCAAAATATTTATTAACTGCTCCTTTGTATTCTCCTCCACTATCTGTTGTAATGATTTCTGGGATATATGGAATAGATTTTAAACCAGTATATACTTCATTCGCAGTTTTATTTTTCAGCGGTCTAACTTCTAAAAATCTACTATTAGTGTCAATCCAAACCAACATAAAGGCATATTTTTTATTACCTGGTTTATCTTTTAACTTAGACATATCTGCCAAATCTACGAACACTTGTTTGAACGCTTTATCAGCCCATATCGTATTCCATTTCTTACTTTGTTTTTTCTGAAAATGTAGTTCTAATGCCTGTTGCTCTTTTAGTTCTTGTAATTCGTCGTCCATCACACCTCCTAATACTTTATAACACCTAATGCTTTATCCTTATATATTAATCTTTCTTCTTTTTCTATTTCAAAACAATAATTAGAACAAAACTCATACATATAAAACCAATCAAAACTATCATCAATTGCCGTAATCTGTCTGTTCGCTAAACACAGAGTTAATCCACACACATAGCAACTAGTGAAGTCATACATACGATGATTATATAAATACTCCATAATGTGTAAGCGAACATCTAATGGTAATTTTTTTATTTTGCCCATTATATACTATGTCAGATTTTCCTTATCGCATAATAACACCAGAAGAAAGAGACGAAGATTTCGCTAAACTTCAAGAACTTAAACCTAATAAATTAACATTGACGAATGTAGGAACAAGAGCGAGTAATTATTATTTTCAGAGATACAGAGTAAAAACAAAAATTAGTAAATTAAATGCTATTGATTATTGGAAAGAAAATAAAAACAAAATAAAAAAGAATATTAAAACTCTAACTAGAAATAGAAAAGACCCCAATAAGGAAAAAGCTAATGGGATTGTAATAGATGTATCAAGAATGGGAGGCATATTAGCAGGTCAGTTTAGACCATCTACCGCTGTGTATATCTACCAGAAATTTAAGCCAAAAAAAATATTAGACTTCTCAGCAGGGTGGGGAGATAGAGCAGTGGCGGCGATATCGCAAAATATACCATATATCGGCATCGATAGCAACAAGTCGCTTAAAACCCCATATAAAGCTATGCTTAACCACTTCGGCGGTGATGTAAAAATGATTTTTAAACGGAGCGAGGACATATCATTCCCATCGGGCTACGACTTGGTTTTTACTTCTCCTCCTTATTACAATACAGAGAAATATCCCCATATGAAAATACACGACACAATTGAAGAATTTAGAGATAAGTATTGGATACCGACAATAACTAAGGCCCATCAAAATTTAGAAAAAGGCGGACACATAGTTTTGAATATGCCAGTCTATATGTATGAAATGACTAAGCCAATTTTAGGTAAGGCTAGAAAAATTAAAATGCCAATACAAAATAGATTTAATTCTAAGGATAATACATCTCGCTATGAATACATTTATTATCGGACAAAGAACTAAAACTTTAAAAACATCTTTGAAACATCGCTACTTTCCTTTTTTGGTTTCTCTGGTTGTTGATTATAAACATGAACATTGACGTGCTCTACCTCGCCCATTCTTCACTGGTTTTTCTATTTCTACATCGCTCTCGCTCTCTTCTAATTCAGCCAGTTTTTTTCACATTCTTCTGCTTCTTTTGTTTGGTCTTAAGCTTCATCTTGGCTATTCTATCCGCAATCAAATCTACCAGGTCGTGTTCTACTTCCTCATCCGAACTGCTTTCCTCACGTTTCTCACCATCCCTTCCATCCTTAGCCAACTGCTTCTTAGTAATGTGGTCCATCTTTTCGTCATCGGTCATTTCTTTCACATTTTTAGCCTCTTCCTCAGCAAGTAGTTCCCTCGCCCTCTCAATCTTTCTCTGCTTAGCCTGGTTCTTCTTTGCCTCCCACCCCTTTTCAAGGTTCTTCATAGCGACCTCTCTATTACCTCTCGGCATTTTCTATTTGTTTATATCATCATACAAAATAATATTATTTAGTTTTTATTAATAAACAATTTTTTAACAAATATAGAATGAGTCAATACAAAAGTTTATTAGGATTGAATGAAAGCGCGACAGACAGCCTATCAATCGCAAACCTTGATTTAACGAACACTAATATTACAGGCTTAAACACAGATAGGGTGCCAGAAGATGCTGACCCTGTAAATCTTTATTACACTGACGGCCGATTTGATACACGACTGGCTACCAAATCAACAACAGACATTAAAGAAGGACAAAATTTATACTATACAGAGCAACGAGTAAGGGACAACGACGAGGTTAAAGCTTCAACTCAACACCGTTCGAATACAAGTAATCCGCACCAAACCAGTTTATACAATTTGATAGATACAAACATATTCGCACAAGCAAGCGGACAATACTTAACATACAATGATGTAGAAGGCAAATGGAAGAATACAGCCCTTGGTTCAATTGATACACTTTCAGATGTACTCATAACCGCACCAATCGCAATGAATAGTTATCTAACATATAACTCAATAAACTGGGTAAATAAAACATTTCCGATAAATGTTGAATTCGGCAATATTAGTATGGGCGGTAATTTGAATATAACAGGAGTTAATTTATTAAATACGAAAGATGTTGATACTTGGATATCTGAGCACGAAGACAATAATGATAAAGTGTCCGCGGATGGTTCAATTAATACACACAGCGATGTGTTAATTACAGGCACACCCGCCAATAACCAACTGCTCATTTATAGTACAGGGCAATGGAGAAACACAAACTCACCTTTTCTTAGATTGGATGGTCTCGCTATGATGTTTGGTGATTTAAATATGGGAGGTTTTAACATAACAAATGTCGGTAATGTTGATGGTATTGATGTTTCTGCTCTTGATAGTGCTGTGGTTAAACTAACAGGAGACCAAACAATAACAGGGAATAAAATATTTACTACTTATTTGGGTATAAAAGATTCAAATCCATTAAATACAGGTAAGTTATTCTTCAACTATAATAATAATACGGGTTCTATTTATTCGTCGGATGTAGGTGGAGCAACGGGATATCCACTATCTATCGTCGGTTCGTCCATAACCCTCGCTTCTACCACGGGGAGTGGAATAACATTGACGGGCAATGTTTTAAATTTTAGCAGCACAACAGCAATCAGCGGCCTTCCAGCACCATTCTATGACGGCGATGCTTCAACGAAGGCATATACCGATACGAAACTAGCAAAGGATGGTACAACGGCTATGACGGGCAGTTTAAATATGGGAGGATTTGCGATTACAAATGTTGGTAATGTTGATGGTGTGGATGTTTCCGTTCTTGATACTTCGGTGGTTAAACTAACAGGAGACCAAACCATAGCAGGGAATAAAAAATTTACATCAACTTTAGAAGTAAGTGGTTCGTCCAATCCTACTACTTTTGACGGCGTCGGTATAGCCTTTGATACAAAAATAGGAATGATTGCAGCACAAAAAACAGCAACAGCGACTTGGTATCCGATACAAATAACTGGTTCGTATGTAGAGTTATATTCAGGTAATACTTTAATTACAACCGCAACTGGCACTACACTAATATCTTTGAATAACAACAAAATAACAAACTTAGCCACACCATCAGCAACAACGGACGGAGCAAACAATAGTTATGTGGATACATTAGACGGGCAAAATGTGAAACTAACAGGAAACCAAACCATATTAGCAGGAATTAAGACATATAGCAGTGGTGTTGAAATTACTGGAAATTCAATCAATTCAACCACAAAGGGCACATTCATCGTTTTCAATTCTACCAGTAATATCGGGTCAATTGCTAGTTTGGATATGAAAACTGCAACATATTACAATTTTGAAATTTCTGCGAAAAAAATAAGTTTTATTATTGATGGGACAATTGTTTCGTGGTTTCTACAGGCTTAGATTGTAATAGTAGTCGGATTGTTAATCTGGGAGCACCACAAAATGCGAATGAAGCGGTAAATAGGCAATATCTGGATGACACTTGTGTGAAACTAACAACAGACCAAACCATAACAGGAAGTAAAACATTTAATGGTGCGAGCACTACGATAAAGTATCTAACTTTAACGAACAATGCCGATTTTAATAATCAAACTATCACTAATGGAAATATTACATATAATGGGGCGAGGATATTAAACCAAAATGGAGGAGATATATTCTTTTCACAGACATCAGGAGATTATCAGTATTTCTTATTTACTCTAAATACTGCTACAAGTGGAACCGCGAACCAACGAGGTTATGTATTTACGAATGTAGCATTTGATGCAAAAGGGGCGGGACTTTATATTTCAAAACGTTTGGATAATAAAAGTGCTTCATCTGACATTGTCCGTTTTAACAATGCTGGCGGTATGCGGTTTTATGGTGCCTTAGATATGAACTCAAACAACATAACAAGTGCTGGAACAATAACGGGAACGACAATTACTTCAACCGCAGGAATAACTACAACTACATTAACGGCGAGCGGATTATTAACAGCAGATGGCGGTTGCAAGTTATCTATTCAAAATAAAGTAGATGGAGGAAATGGACAGGGTATATTTCTGTGGGATACAGACAACGCAGGATGGGGGATTTATATGGCTCAACCAGGGGCAGGTAAAAGTCTATCTGGAGGGTCTGCGGTTGCAGGCAACGATATTTCAGGCTTTGCTTAAGATTTAGGTCTGGTTTTGCTTCGTCTGATGGTTTTGTGTGGGAAAATTCTAATGAGCAATTGCTAATGTCATTAAATGGGGCAAACGGGACTTTATGGACAAAATGATTAATAACGGCTAGTGCGGGTGTATCAACAACAACATTAACAGCAAGCGACAATATAGTAGTAGGTGCTGGAAAAAGTGTTTTCATAGATACTAGGTCAGGATATACAAACACAAATAACAAATTAGTTTTGTGGGATGGTGGAACAGGCTCCACGACTGCTTTTAATGGATTTGGTATTAAACTAGACACAATGGTGTACAATGTTAATGCTACAACTGATAATCACATATTTTACTATGGTGCCACAAATGAATTATTTAGAATTGGTAATGCGGGAATTACTGCTTCAAAGGCAATAACGGCAAATGCTGGGATATCTGTTGTTAATAGCACGGCAGATATAAGAGGAGAAGCAAGAAGTGGGTCTCATGCTACACCAGTCGGGTTATATGTCACAGCCAATCTTGGAGCATCTTCTGCTGGTGTTGAATTCAGACACAGCAACGGGACACAGGGAGTTGGTTTTGGTTATAATTCAATATATGCTACGGGAAGCAATACTAATCAAGATTTAAATTTTTATGCGAGGGGGACTGGAGTAATCTATGCTCAGAGTGATGCAAGCATGACGACAGCATCCAGCGGATTTTTAACATTAAGAAAAAGACCATCAAATACGACCAACCCACAAATATTTATGAAAGCAGGAGATTCTTCAAATTATGCAGTAGTAATGAATACAGGTGGTTTATTGCATGCTTGGACGACTTCACTATCAAACGGTGAGAATAATACAGGATATATTTATTTAACTGCGGGAGCAAATACATGGACTTCTGGTTCAGACAGGAGATTAAAATCAGATATTAAAACACTAGACTGTGAGGGATGTTGTGAGAAATTAATGAAAATTAATTGTTGCTCATATTATTGGAAATCAGACGAGAAAAAAGAAAAAAAGAGCCACGGATTTATCGCCGACGAGGTTAAAAAAATATTTCCAGAATTTGTATCTGAAAGTGGAATGAAGGCAGACGACGGAAAAAGCATCCTTGAAGGAGTATCATATATGGAATTTATACCAATACTGGTTAGTGATTTTCAACACGTATCAGAAAGAGTAGTTAATTTAGAAAAAGAAAATAAACTTTTACTTAATATACTACAAGACCAAGCGAACCAATTAGCAGAAATCCGTAATTACAATGCCTCCTAGATTACACCCTCCACCTCCACTCATTGATATGGCTGATGGCGAACTAACACCAGAGTTGAAAAATCGTGTTTTGGATATTTCGTTCAAGACTGAGGAAAAAAAAGTAGAGCACGAATTGGAAGATAACTGGAATTGTTGTTGTATAAAAAACAGGCCAACTGACAGCCGACTTATTAAATACTTATTTCAAATGGGTATCATTATCGCAATTATAACACTTTGTATCGTGAGGCTATCTGAAAAGAACTTACCGTGCGAGACAGCCAACACTTATGTCGGTATTTTAACACTATTGATTGGAATATGCCTTCCTAGCCCATCTAGTTCAAAGAAATGAGCATTCATACAAATGCATTTTATACCAAGAAGCATCACTTGAACATATTAAAGATATAGCTTCATCAAAACTAACACACCAATCACTAAAAGGTTTATACACACATTTAAATTTTGTTTCTATTCCTTTTTGAATACAATAAACACAACTTTCATTTTTTTAACACTGACCCGCGAATAGAAATCACAAGCAGTCCTACCTAACACAGAGCACACAAATAATAATATTAATAACATAATATATTATACACAATATAATATACGTTTTGCAAAACGTAGCTTTGCAATGAGTGAATTCAATTCCAAAAGATTATTTTTCTAAGTAATGATTTTCCAGGCGGGGTTAATGGTAGCAAGACATTCGACAAAACCATTAAATTGAGCTTTACACCGACTAGAATGAATGTTAAGTTTATCCACTATATGAATGATACATCGGAGACGAAAACAAAAATCCTTTATATGGACCGCATCGGCATTATCGGCACATTCGCTGATAGCAACACTGCGAACATTTCCAATCTTAGCTACAACTTAGGTATTATTAATTGGACCGATGGACAATACAGTTTTAGAGTGCTTAAAACAGACAATGGCAGTATTGAAACTGACCAACTAGCTGGAAGAATTGTTATTTGTTTAGAATTTCTAGCGTAGGGGCCTGCTCCCCCTACAACCCGCAGGTAAAAAAATATATTTTAGAATATATAATATATTTGGAGTTGCGGAGGCGAAGTCTCTGCTGTGGAAAAAATCAATAATGTAAAGGTGAAACCAGTTAAGCAAAACGGAGATGGCGACAAGTTGGCAAAAGGATATAAGTTGTTTGATGAAGCCTTGCTAATATCTTTCTTCTCGCTCGCAAGAAGAGTGGCAAGACGACCGCACTGTTCGAAATCTTGAAACGAACGACGGACAGAAAAACAAGGAATGTTATTATAGCCAGCACGATACACAAAGACCACATTTACAAAGAAATGGTTAAGCACTTCAAGAAGAAGGGAAACTCGATGGCGATATATACATATTTGAAAACGGATGGATACAGTGTGATTGATTACGAGTTAGACAAGCTCAACAAGCCAGACGAGGAGCAAGAAGAAGGCGAGATTGTTCAAGACGAGAAAGAAGAACCGAAGCCGAAGTTTCTTTATTTTGGTAAAGAAGAAAAGAAGAAGCAGGGACAAGCACCAACAGAAAGACCGTCTAAGTATCAAACTCCCGAGGTTGTTTTTATTCTTGACGATCTCGGCTCATCTTTGAGGGATAAGTCCGTTAGCGACCTGTTGAAAAAAAATAGACACTACAAGTCAAAGGTGATTATGAGCTCGCAATACCTACACGACTTACGACCTGAGGCTATTAAACAGCTAGACTACCTTCTTATTTTTCCTGGACAGTCTCAGGATAAAATTGAACTCGTGTATAAGCATCTGGACCTTGGCTACGACCTTGAATACTTTATTGAAAAATACCACGAGGCGACCAAGGAACGGTTTAACTTTTTGTATGTTGATGCGGTGTCTGATGAATTACGAAAGAACTTCAATATTCGCTTAAAGTAATTTTATTATTATTATTATTTTTAGAACTATACATAGATGCCAACATCACCAGTTATTATTTCACAACCATCGGGATACAATATCAGCTACAATCCTTCAATGCCACAAGCGGGAGGAAGAAAGAAGAAGGGAAAAAAGAAACAAACAGGAGGCAGTTAATTGGGCCAAGGTCGGAAAAGCGATAGTGGATGCTAATAGGTTTATCAAGAAGAACCAATTGATTTCAAGGGGTGCTACTTTTCTCAGCGATGTCGGAGTGCCTTATGCGGACCGTGTAGCGAAGGCTGCGATGAAGCAAGGATACGGCAAGCAACGAGGCGGAGCAGTTAAGTTTCGGTAGGGGTAAACCCCTACAACCCCACAGGCGGATTCAAATGTAAATTATGTTATTATTTTTTTCTCTAACATATACGAACCTTTTTTTTAAAAAAAGCTTCACCAAAAAGTCGGGTCGTAGGGTGTCCCTACAATGGTTGTAATAAAACCGCGGAAGAAACTTAAACAAAGACCGCCGAGGATATACACAACCAAAGATGGCCGACCATATATTAAAGTGAAAGGCAAACGAGCATATCTCAACTTTGGAGAGAAAACGAATGACCTTTCAACACTTCAAATCGTTAAACTGTTTCTGAAATATATGAAAGGGGATACCCCTTCCAAACCCAACCGGCGGGGTCGTAGGGGCGGAGTCCCTACAATAGTTAAGTCCGAATTCAATCGCCTTGAACACGAGAACCGCAACCAGATACAAAACAACCTGCTGAAAAATATGAACTAATACACGAGCAGGAGGAAAAGGAAAAGAAGTTAAGAGAACAGCCAGAAGATGAGAAGAAAAGAATGGAGAGGAAGGAGAATGCGGAAATGAAGGAAAGACAAGAAGAATTAATAAGGGAGGCGAACAGAGAGCAAAAACTTATAGAGGATGTAAAATTTGAACAAGATAGAAAAAATAATTTAATGCTATTACCACCACCACAGTTCCACCCTCAATACATACAAGCACCACCACAAGCACCACCCCAAGCACCACCCCAAGCACCACAACTAGGACCACCACAAGCACCACAACTAGGGCCACCACAAGCACCACAACTAGGACCACCACAAGCACCACCACAAGCACCCCAAGCACCAGAAGAAAAACAGATGCCATTGAAAACAAAAGAAGAGAAAAAGGCTGAAAAAGAATTAAAAGAAACATACATTGAATTAATGAAGAAAGCGGGCTTTACAACTAAATTTATTAAAAGCTTAAGCAAAACAGAATTTGACAAACTTGGTAAAGGAATAGAGAAAGCGATAGCCGATGCCCAATCAGCAGATGAGCAGAAAGAACTGGCTGAACAATATAAAAAAGAATTAGAACAAGAAAAAAAACGAGAGGAGGCTAAAGCGAAACACTTTGAAATTAAAAATAAAATATCATACATATCCGCAGGTTTAAGAAATGATTACAAGTATCCGAAATTGGATATACCCAAAACTTTGGGCCCTGCTTTGGAAAAAGAAATGAAAGCTCGGGGCAAACCACCACCAAAAAAAGTTAAAGGAAAACACACGACTGCGGGTATGGCACAAGTTCTAGTAGATGAAGGTATTGATTTAGGAATAGACCAGAATGAAATGAGAAAGAAACTAGCCGATTATTTGGGAATAAACCGAACGGGTGCTGGGGCGAAAACGATGGAGGAATTAATACACAAACTTTTAACGATAGCAACAATTAAGAAATATTTAAAGAAGGGCAAATACAGAAAAAAAATGAAGAAGGATTATGTAAATAACTTAGTAACCGAAATGAGAAGCGACCTAAACATTAAAAATCAAATTTCAAATAATCTCGGTATTCAACCAACCGAGGAAGTTCCACAGCCAGAAGTTCAACAGCCAGAAAATATGCCAGAAGTTCAGACACCAGAAGTTCAACCGCCAGAAGTTCAACCGCCAGAAGTAGATGGAGCAGTAGATGTGGAGCAAGCGGGGGCAGGCAGAGGTTTAATGACAGACGAAATAGACAACATTATGAAAAAGCACGAATGGTATTTGGGGACCGTAGCAAGCGACGAAATAAACAAACTGAAGCCAGAAAAAAGAAAGAAGTATGGATTTATTATGAACTTAGATAAGTCTAGCCAACCAGGCTCACATTGGATTGCTGTTTGGGTTGACCTAATTAAAGACGACTCTATTGAAATCTACGACCCTCTCGCACTGTATAAGCCAACCGAGCTATTTCTACACCAAATGAAACAACTTATAGACAAGAGTAAGCCGAACACATATCTGCTTATGAAGGTTAATCAGGTTAAAAACAAAGCGACACGAGCACAACCTGCGGATGGCATAGTATTAGGTTTCTTAAAGAAAGAGCGAAAGGGAACCGCTTTAAATTCGCCAGCGGTTGGACAGACTTAAAAGAAAAAGAAGCGGAGGAGTTGAAAACCCAGAATGGTTACGGTTTTGATACTTTTATTTAGAGCACCCCCTCCGTTGTGGCAGGTAATTAAAACAAAAATATATTTTTCTATATATAGTGTTTTGAGATTGTAAGTGGTTTTTTGAAAAAAAAAGCACTTACTATGGAATATAGAGGCGGGCGAAGTAGCAACATTTACTATGTCAACAGCAAAAATAGGATAAACGGCACGGACAGTGATTTTACTCACTCCATTGATATGAAATCGCTAGATAATCCTACCCATTGTAAAATTGTACATATCTATGTGCCGAAGTCGTATTACTCTGTGGCAAGTCCTTATGACACTTTTACTCTGAGTGAAGATGGCTAGGAGGCTCTGATTACGATACCCGAGGGCAACTACACAATGAACAACTTAAAAATAAACTGGCGAGGTGCTAACGGCAGACAGCCCCAACGACTACACATACACCGTTACGAACAACAATACCAACACCGACCCAGAAGACGGCAAGCTAACATTCACCGTAGCGAACAATCCCATTAAAATTCAACCGCGGATTATATTTGACACCGAAACACGTATCCACGAAGTAATGGGTTTTGACCGCGACTCAACATATTTCTTTGCTAATAATACCATTAGGTCGCCGAATGTCATAATCTTGACTGGCGAAAAAACATTATATTTACAGTCGGACCTCATTGGCGAAGGTGATAATCACGTGCTCCAAGAAATATACACGGCGAATGAAATCCCGTTTGGCTCTGTTATCTATGACGGCTCGGGTAGTGAATACGGCAAACGGCTATCTACTAGTTCAAGCAATGTGTATCGGTTTTACTTAACTGACGAAAACGACCAACCAGTTAATCTCAACGGGTTAGGTATTGTAATGACATTGTTGATTTACAGGGAAACGAATGATTTTAATTTATTTACATCATTTTTTAATTTGTTGAAAAGTCGTTATTAATTATTTTATTTTTTCTCATATTAAAATATAAGACAACCGTAAAAAGAGGAAAAACAAATGCCTACACAACACGGAGGCGAACTAGATTTCAGCAGGACTGACTACATCAGTGCTTCTTATCGTTTAAATAAGCTTACACCACGTGAGGGTTCTGTTGATGTAACCGTAACTACCGCAGGAGGACAGGAAAGCAAATTTGACCTTATTAGTCGCCCGTTTAACATGGCTCGCTCTGTTTTGAGTTTTACTTATGCCCCAGAGGCGAAGGCGGCGAACTACAATAAATGCTTTATGGACTGCCTGGCCCCAATTAGGCATATACAATTGATTACAAGAGGTGGTGTTTATCTTTGCGACATTAACGAAGTCGGAAATATCACTAAATGATTTGGAAACCAGAAACCTCAATTGATGATTTACTAGCTTTGGAAAACCACGACAACAAATCTGGTGCTGGTTGCATGCTTCAAAAGAACAATACAACAAACGGGGCGAGTTTTAGTAATACCGCTGCGACTGAAAGAAAAGTTAGCTTGCTTGATGCTATCGCTTTAAAGGCGGATGGTACGGGTTTGACCGCTGTTGGTGCTACGAATGGTGGTGATGTTTCGGGGGCGATTACTACTCGTATTGGTGAAGTTGTGGCTTCATAGTATTACAAAGCTAAGATGCGGGCTTACTTAACTCAACCAGCAACCAATGCTCGCAGACACGATGATAGTTTAATCGCTGCAGCAACTGGCACTCTTAATGTTGTTAATGTTGCGCACAATGAGGCTAAGTATTTCTCTGGAGGCGCTATTGGACAACCCGAACCGAGTATCAATGTTAAGATTAAGCTTGGAATGCTTTACAATACTATTTTCGCTCAGGATAAAACTATTATGTTTCCAGAAATTTTGACTTTGCGGATTGTTTGGCAACAGACACCCAAAATCTTTTATTACAACGATGATGCTCTTTCTACTGGCGGAAGCACTGTTGCGGCGGCGGATTTAAGTGTTAAGGTTACTAATCTCAGCCTTTTCTTAGCTGTTGAAACCAATCCTGATGTCGTTCAATCAATTCAACAGAAGATTATGAACCCCGAAGGTATGAGCTTCAACATTGATTATTCTTATTTGTATAAAAATACTGTTGGCACACCTTCAGAATCTCAAAATGTTATCCTTAGGTTTGACAGAGGCCACGGAAGACGAATTAAGAAGATTTATCACTCCGTATTCAACACAACCGAAAATAAGAACACTGCTTAATATGACAATAGCAACCTTCTTGGTTCTAAGGTTAAAACCTTTTATACCACATTAGACGGGGCACGACTTCAAGAATTTAATGTCGATTGTCAGCAAGATAAACTAGAAGACTATATGTATCTTAAGCCGAAGTTGGAAGGCTCTTCTTTGATGAATAGCAATGTTTATCAATACAACTGGGTTTGGTGTGATAGCTTTGACAATACCCGACCGTTGTGGAGCAAGGACCAAAATGAAATCAGTGGAATAAGTCTAGACACAGAGCGACGATGGGAGTTTATCGGAAACACTGCCAATATTGCGGCCAATCATTACACATTTGTCGTAACTCAGCAAGAAGTAAATGTTAAGAATGGCACCATTACCAGAAATTAAAACCCGCCAGTGAATTGATAATTAATTTTGATAGATTATTTATTTTTTTGTTAATATAGGATTGTAGGTACCTACTATGAGCCACCAACGAAATTTAGTCGCCCAAAATCCAGGCGGCGACTTCGTAAATGTCAAAGTCGGGTATGATGGATATGTAGAGGTCAAAATATGAAAACTGCCTTTGGTGAAGCATTAACCAGTTCATTAACACCAGTATTACAGGAAATCTTTCCATATACTATTAATACAAGGGTATGGACAAAAACAGAAACGAACGCGAGCGTTTCATTTAGCAGTAATATGGCCGAATTAAAAACAACCGCTAATGCTACTGCTAATGCCTTTATGGAAAGCAAAAGAAAAATAAAATACAGAACAGGTATGGGTGTTTTAGCACGCTTCACTGCCTTATGGACTACTGATGAAGCTAAGGAATATGTATCATTTATTGGTATAGGTGATAATAATCTACAAAATGGATTCTACTTTTATAAGGATGGTGTGGTGGGTTTCTGTATAGCACACGCGAAAGGAGGTGTTGTTTCCTATATTCAACAAGCAACCTGGGATGACCCATGTAATGGAACAGTCGATATGCCGCTATTGGATTTGACGGAGGGAAACGTCTTTCAAATTCAATTTCAATATTTAGGCTTTGGGGCCATTAAGTTTTCAATTGAGAACCCCAACACAGGCGAATTCCAGCAAGTCCGTATGATTAAGTATGCGAATGCCAACACAGGTGTCAGTCTGCGGAATACAACTCTTCCATTTGTTGCTAGAATGAGAAATGATGCCGATACAGGAATACAAAGTTTAAAAACAGCAAGTTGTAGTATGTTTATTGAGGGCGCTAACACCGTTAATTCAAGCATATCTAACGAAGCGGAAGGAAGTGAGCCAGCGAGCACTACTGAAAGCCCAATTCTTAGCATAAAAAATAAATCGCTTTTTAATGGCGGTGCTACAAATTATTCAATCGTTTATCCATCTCTCGTGAGCATATCAAACGAAGATACCAAAGTTAATATAGTGAGGATTGTGAAAACAACTGGAACACTTACGGCGGAGAACTTTGCTGATATTGATGCTACAACTTCAATCGTGTCAAAGGATACCGCTGCGACTGCCCTTGGTGGTGCCACTATAACGGATGTCATCCTTAAACCTTTTGTTAATGCTACTTCTAGCCAGCTTATTGACCTGCGAACTTACGACATACAACTCGCACCTGGTGAAAATCTAACATTTTTACAAAAGTCTGTCGCGACTGTTAATAATGGAGGAAACGTGAGTGTTATCGTTAATTTCTTAGAAGACCAATGAACCTTTTAAAAAAAGCTTCATACGTTTTTGCAAACGTAGCTTTGCAACCAAAAAATAAATTAATAAGTTTTTGAGAAATCTCCACAAAGCTCCTACAATTGAAGCTGTTTGAATATTTCTTTTTTTAGCTCAGGATAGTTGTCTAGAAATGGTTGCTTTGCCATCCACCTTAAGTATTGGGTATCAAATACAACCACATCGGCGACTGTCTTTCCCTTATATTTTCCCATAGGTATCTTTCCTTGTTCTTGAAGTTTCTTGTTTTCTGATTTGTATTCATTAATGTGTCCATAAATTACTTGCTTAATTTCTTGTAAAGTAAATGTTCTGTCTTTGTTGCTGACAGATAGCTGTTCAAATTTTTCACAAAGCTTTTGCATCGGTGAGTGTAGAGTAGGGTGTATATAGTTGGCAGTATAAAAAATAAAAAAATTAAGTAATTAATATAGGATACGTTTTGCAAACGTAGCTTTGCAATGACCGAGTGGATAAAGTTCGTTAAGGCTTACTCTGCTAAGCATAACATAAGCTATGGTGAAGCATTGAAAAAGGCAGGTAAGGCATACAGAAGGCAGAATGATGGCAGTGCGGAGTTGTCGGAGGATGTCTATTTGACGCGGACGGAGAGAAAAGGGGCTGACGGATGGCAACCAGTCGCAAGCAAAGAGAAATCAACAGTGTATGAGAAAGATGGTAAAGCGATTGTAGCATTCAGAGGAAGTGCGGATAAGAGGGACTTGCTAACTGACGTCGCATTAGTAAAGGGAGTATTAAAAAGAACTCCGAGATATAAAGAAGAGCAGAAGCTGGTTGACGAAGTCATAAAGAAGTATGGTAAGGATAACGTAGAGCTGACTGGGCATTCACTAGGTGGCACGATTGCGAAAGACTTAAGCCGACAGACGGGGGTGAGGGCTACAACGTACAACAAAGGCAGTAGCACGAGAGACCTAATTGAAAGCGTAATCGACCGAGTTGCTGTGAAAGTAAATCCGAAAGGTAAGAGGGCGAAGACCGCGAAGCTGACCACGAACTACCGAACATCATTTGACCCTGTTTCATTGTTAGGGGCGACTGCTGTAAATACTAAGTTAGTGAAGCCGACGAGGGGCGTTCATACGATTAGAAGCTTCAAAGGTAAAGGAGCCAAAAAAATTTATCTATGAAACTGGAGGTGGCTTTTCATAATTCATTTGACAATCCAACATCGTTCAAGCATGTGGCACGACTTAAAGCGACATATAACAAACTCATTGACACATTGTCTATATTTATCCACACTGGTGTTGTTCGGCCTTGTGAGCAGTGAATTGTGGACGAGAATGTCGGCTGGATGTCAGCATACGGTTTCTTGTCTGGTATCGTTTTTTTTCTATCAAATTTCTGCTCAATTCTACCAATCGTAATAAAAATATGTTCTTTACTATCTCTAGTAATAGTATAAATATCGCCGTTATGAACAACCTTTGTATTACAACAAAACACAACCCGATGACCTGTTTTAAGAGGTTTATTTTGTAGCATTTTGTTATTGCTTTCATAAACATTGTTGTTAGAGTGGTGTAATATTAAAGGTGGGTTTTTGTCAGTCGGTTTCGGGTGCGGCTTAACTTGCTTATTGAGAGCATCTAGTAATTCTTCAAGTGCTAGTATATTTTGTAGGCAGTCTTTTGCTTTATGTTGGCTAAGCTCATTACCGCCGACCTTGTAATAGTCTTCTACCTTATTTAATATAGATTGTAGAACTAGGTCTTTAGCCTGTCTATAATTTGTATCAAGATTTATTTTTGTAAATAGCTTGAAAGTTTTTGACTTGTGGAATGGTTCGGATGTTGGGTCTGGGCAAGGAAGCTGAGCTAAGTGGCCGAATAAGATGATAGATACGCCGCCGAATGGTCTGTTGATTTTGGTATATTTTCTGAGCATATGGTCCAGACTTTCTAAATTCTTAGAAGTAAGCATAGAAACTTCATCAATGGTTATTCTGTGATTAATGGCTTCTTCACCGACTGGTATCGGTAGTGGAAGTCTGTGATATAGCATTGTTAGTATTTTTTGGAGTGCATATTCAGAATTAATAACTTGGCGGGCATTGTGTGTCATAGCGGTTGATAAAGTCTTTTGTCTTTGAAATGTGTGTTAGTGTATTTTGATGGCTGACCAGTTAGGTATTTAATCATTTCAGATTTACCCGTTCCAGCTTTGCATGAATAAGAATTAATTCTTGTTCTGGTAAAGGTTTGTATTCGTCTTTGGTGCTATAGTCAGGAAGCTCTGTATCCTCAAAGGCGGAGAACTCTGGATATTGTTTATGTGGCGTTTCTAAGAATTTCTGTAATGGTTATTTATCTTTGAAACCGCTGTGTCGCTGGTATGTTATCTGTGGTTCGCCATTTATGTAGGAAACGAAACAAGTCATATTAAGTTGTGGGGCAATAAACTCATCCTGTTCTAAAACCTCGGGACGAAATTCTTTTCCTGTTTTCATATATTCGCCTTCGTATGCGATACTGTCTGTATTAGAATATAACAAAGTCCGCCCAGTATTTACAAGCTTTAACATTTGGTTATGAAGAACTATCTTTTGGTATGCTAACACATAGCCAGTTAAATGAGACATTTGAAATATGTTGTCTGTTGGGTTTGTATCTTGGTATGTGTATATCATTCGCTCTGGTAGTAGGTCGTCCTTCATTTCGGCATACTTACTTTTATCGTATTTAACTCGTTTCAGGAATAATAACCTATATCCTTTTTCTTTCATCATAAAATGTATTCGCTTGTTGTATGTTTTTGAAATGGTAGACACTTGCTGAGTTCGGTGTATGTTAGTATTAAGAGAGCCTACTAGTAAGTTGGTTGCTTTGGCTAAGGTTTCTTGTTCATATCCTGGCTTATCACAGTAATAATCTTGTATATTTGATTTAAGGTCAGAGAATGTTTTGAAGGGGTTGAAGTGGTCGTCTGCTACATAGAGTCTCTTAATAAATATCTTAACTCCTTGGTCAAACATATATAGCAATGCGGGTATGGGTTGGCATTGGGTTCCTTTTGTGGTGTAGCCGTTGAAGAAGGTCGGAACTGTAAGTAAAGTCTGGTCGTAATCAAAAACCGCATAACCGTGTAGAGGCTTTACCTTATTGTAGTATTCTTGGGTCATATTTTGGTTTATGTTAATTATGTTGCGAGGAGCAATCGGGTATTCATTGAAGTATGACGACATTTCCCCTAGATTCCCTAACGAAGCATTTGTATAAGCTTTTACCATATCAATCTGGTGTATCTTGTTTGGGTTCTTAGCACGGTGCTTAAAGATATGATGAAATGGTATTTGACCAGATTTCACATGCCTTAGTATGTTGGGTTCAGTAATTTGTATATGGAACTTAGGTTTATGTTTTTCTATGAGACACTGTATAAATAATTGTTTGAAGTATGATGGTAATGACCAAGCAGTAGTATCTTTAGGAACGAATGATGCGTGTTTGAAACGGTCTAAGCATTTGTAGTTTAGTTTGTTTTCTTTATCTACTATTCCTACAATGTTTCCAGATTGGTCTGTCATTGAATAACACTCCTTATGTTCTAATTCAAGTTTGGTTTGTATATTGTTGAGTTCTTCCTGTGATATCCATTTGTTCTCGTATTGGTTCGTAGATAGTTTCACATTACTTGCTTCGTGGTTAGTAGCATATTGGGGCCGTGGCTCTGGTATGTTTTCGTTAATATCGTATAATAGCTCAATAGATTTAATATGTTGGATACAGATGTCTTTTTGTTTTCCTTGTATTAATGTGGCGTGATAATCATTACATCTGATTATTATCTGTTTTGGGTATTCCTTAGTAGATGCTCGCCATAATATATTCATACCATCAAATACATAAATCCTACATCGGATAAAGTCTTCCATTTCGTTAATGTCCTTTGCTGTGACATATTTGATTTCCTTAAATCTATCTAGTATCACACCATCTTGTTTTCGTTTTCTATTGTTTGGGTTTGGAAAATCTTTCATAATACATTCTAGCACACAGTTTGTTTCACCCTGTGCCATTGGTATGACAATATGATTTAGCGGATTAACTTGGTTTATTGTAATAACTTTAAGGTCTTTGTCTTCTCTTTGTTCGTAAAACCTTGCTTGTCGTTCCACAAAGTTTCTAACCGCATTGATTGTTCGCTTCAATACATTAGCTTGGTATATTCCTCTAACTGGTCCATTATATCCTTCATAATCCAGATGAACGAGATAGTTTGTATTTGGGTTTAGCTGTTGGAGGCGAGCTTCCTACCCTGGAGCATACGGTATAACGAGTGAGTTATTTCGGACGACTAGTTCGGGGTGGCCACCTGTTAATCTGTTTATAATTCGCAGTGCGGTTGGAGTTGTAATGAGATACTATCTTCTTTTGCCTCTTTCTCTGATGTAGTTTCCTCGTCGCTCAATTCGGTAGAGCGGAAATAGTTCTGGTTGGTATTGGTCCATTGTATATAGATAGGCATGATAAATTTTTTGAAAAATAATTATTTAATGCTTTACATATATATATTATTTATTTAGATGTAAAATATTTTACCGATAAAAAAATATTGTTAATTAATTTGACTTGCTCAGTCGCTCTTCTAACTCCTGTATCTTTTTTTTGTATTCTTCTATATCTTGCGTGTATTGTATTAACTTCTGTGCTTTGGCTCGCCGTTCTTCGTTTAATCTAGCTTTATTACGGTAATAGTATGAGTACTAGTATGCGAGAGCTTTCTCATTATTCCTTTTTCTCCTTTCGTCTCCTTCATATATCTTTGGTCGTGGCATCTTGTATATATGTAATATTATTTTTATAAATGTAAATAATTAATTGAAACCAAACGACACAAAAAGAAAATTTTGATTTGTAGTATTTCCTTTTTTATTTCTGGACCAAAGAGCCGAAATGGTCATCGCAATAATTTTTATCGTAAATTGCGGACGAAACTGCAGTTTTTTTTTATTTTTTTTACACGAAAAGACGAATCTTGTCTTTTTGTCTTTTTGTCTTTTTCGCTCTGGTTCATTTTTTGTATTTTTGTCGCAGTATGTAAAAAAACGGGGGATTTATGTTGTTATCTCTTTTATGTAAACGAATATGGCAAAAATGGCAAACGATAGCAAAATTAAAAAGGGCGGGGGGGGGGAGGCTTGTACTCCCCCCCCCCCCCGTCCTTCCTCGTTTTTTGACAGGTACTTCTACTTAACAAAAATTTACACATTCACTTCGTTTAATGATTAAATTTTTTTATGTTAATTATTTATTTCTCGTGTATAAGTAAGTCCACCCCATCCCAAAGTTTTTTCCACTTTTTTGCCGGACCGGCTCTTAATATCGTGAACGGTGCCGGTGGGGTCTGACGAGATTGAACGGTGCTGGTGTTGGAGTGAAAGTTACCAGAAATTAGCGGGCTACCAAAATTTCACCTTTTTTCGGGAAAAAAAGACATCCTGTCCCAAACACTGAATGCTCCTGCTATTCATGTTTCCTGAAACCAAAACTATGACAAATCTCATCCTCAACACTTTCTCTATCGTCTGACATGTTCAGAAGTGAATTGTATTTGTCTAAAGTACTGTCTAAGTCTAGACTGAGAAATATACCATTAAGCAAAAGGTCGAAAACCTACAAAAAATGGAAAACGACGTTTTGTATATCACAAGCTTGCTTGCCACTTTAGTGGACGACTGACGACGGGTACTCAAATAAACTTACCACGAAATCTTTACGAAATTTACAGTTTGTATATCACAAGCTTGCTTGCCACTTTAGTGGGTCGACGGGTACTCAAATAAACTTACCACGAAATCTTTACGAAATTTACAGAGTCAAGCAAACCGGTAGCAAGCTATATAAGAGAAGGCCTTCTTAAAAATTCATCAAAGAAGAAAGGAAAGTACTAAGGGGAGAGTAGAGAAGGAAGACTAGGAGGGAGAAAAATTGTACGAAACAAGAGTAAGGTTTTCTCTCTCCCTTCTTATTTCTCTCCAAGGTAGCAAGCTATGGGTATATTGAAAGAGCATTAAAAGAAAACATCATCCAAGTCTCAAAGTAACCCAGGCGAAAATCATCTTTTCTTGGTTTCTTCATGAGAGAAATAAGTATTCTCTGATAAAAAGTGTTAACGTAAAAAGCTGTATAATTAGGTATCATGGAGCATTGCTAACAGATATTGCCTAAGCAGCGCTGGCCACTCACCAGTGTCTCAATTAGGTCTGGTCTCGAGTTAATGACGTCAGAAATATACAACGTCAGAAATTTGAGTAATAAAACAACCAATTAAGGTCTTCTTCTTCTTCTTCTTCTTCTTCTTCTTCTTCTTCTTCTTCTTTTCCTCTTTCTTCTTCTTCTTCTTCTTCTTCTCTC
>WBZZ01004925.1:5000-30000 GCA_019918135.1 Paulinella micropora
AGCTGAAACTCAGTGAACTGAATTATTACGTTCTTCATTCATTAAGTGTTCCTTAAGTTACACATCAGAACTACTACGGTAATGTGTATAGGATCCTCTGACACCATTTTTTCAGTGTTATTTCCCCAGCTCAACCAAAAAACCCGTAGAATTTCCTAGGCAATCGTGAAACTTCACGCTCAAAAACGTTGGGACCGGCTTGAACATGAAATTTTTGAGGTTGATGTTTGAGTAAGTTTTGAACATCTTGCACTAAATTTCATATAAAATCATTTTGCCACATTGAAGTTCAATATTGACATATTATATTTCACACACAAAAAAAAAAAAAAAAAAAAAAAAAAAATGGAAGGCAAAATTTTATTAGCATTTTGATAAGGAGCTAACTACATATGTTCGACACCCGGAGGCTAGGCCTCAACCATGTTTGGGAGTGGTGCGGACTTGAGGCAGACCGGTCCGGGTTGCGTGCACCCCCGGGCTGCCGGACTGCGACCCACTGACGACTGAGCAGTCCCGATCGCTGTTCGTTCTGAATTCTCCGACAGCATCATGATGCAATGGCAGCTAAAATGCTTATAACTACCAGAAATTCATTCCAAAAAAAAGACTTGCTACATATTCAACTACTAAAATGTATTGTTCAAAACGCTTTATGTTGGTGTTCTGGGACGTCATCCGCACAGACAGTGAGGCCGGTTGCCGGTTGACGATGGTTCTCAAACAAGTTGCGCTTGCAGGGTCGTCAATTGCAAACCTAAGTTCCCCAAACGCTCTCTGCATAACGGGCGACACAGTTACGATTCTCGTAAATAGCCATCGTCATTCCCTCCGCTGAACAGTTACGCTCCCCGATGGTTGCCCGAGATATGTTCGCCCTTCGCAAACCATTCGCCCTGCTCATGCCTCAGGACTTGGTCCACTGCGTCCCCGATGACATTCTCCCACAGAAGATCGTCGAACAGTGCCGCAAGATCTTGTTCCTCGACGACAACCTCGTCTGGCTCGTCAACGGACTTGGTATGGAGCAACACTACATATACCCGCTTGTGGCCACATCGCACGCGCAGCGCGTCACCCGCCAGCAGATCATCGACGCGCAACGACAAGACGACCTCACGGCCCCTCTCTGGACTGACGGCGCCTCCGCCGGCTCCACCGAGCTGACCCTGCGACAAGGCTTCCCCGTCACCATCGACTCCGAACAGTCTTCAGTCAAGGTTTATGTCCCAGAAGAGCTACGCCGACCCCCTATTGACTACGCCCATCTCATGCAGAACCACCGTCACGCCAAAGCGCCGAAGCTCGTCCCCTTCATCAAGGAGCGCTACGTCTGGTTCCGCACCGACGGTACGGACATCATGCACATCGATGTCCTCGTCGCCCTCCGCGACTGCCACTTTTGCCAACTCAGTCTGGTCCACGCCCGCCTGACCCTTAACCACGGCCTCTACTCCTCGCTTACGTGGACACACCAAGGCCAGGGCATCGGTCTCGACCACGTCCACATCGGCATCCCCGGCGTCGTTTCACAGTATATCCTGACCATCCTTGATCTCTTCTCGGGATTCCTCCAGTTTATCCCGTGCATCTCCACATCCGCGCAAGAAACAGTGGAGCTCATCCTCAACCGGTGGGCCTACATTGGTTTTCCGGAAGCCATCTTCTCCGACTCGGAACGTTGGCCAAACGATTTTGCAGCGTAGCCAGCCTCAAATGGCTCACCACCGCGCCCTACTCGCATCATCAACTTGGCTACGTCGAATGCCGCCACAAGGCCATCCCCACGGCCGCCCGTCTCTCCCCAAGGCAGATAAGACCAACTGGCCCAGCATCATCCCTTCTCTCTCCTTTGCTCAGAATACCTATGTGTCCACAGCGACCGGCACCACCGCCTTCGAAGGAATGCTCGCCCGCAAGCCCCGCTGCACGTTGGACTTCTTCGACTCGCCTGAGATTGTCAACGCCCGCGCCACCGCCTCCAGCGCCGCACTCGACGCCTCACCTACGCTGTCACTACAGAACAGATCGCCCTGCTGAACAGCGCCCGCACCGCTATCACAGCTTACGTCAGCGCGTACCACCACCGTTACCCGCGCCCGGTCCGTCGCCCAAAAGAACAAAGGCCGCCGCAAGGCTGTCAAGGAATGGAAAGTAGGCGACACAGCCTCCGTCTACCGCCCCAAGCCCTCCAAATCAGGCATTCCGGCCTCTTCCGTTCTCCAGTTCGACGGCCCTCTACACCATCGTTGAGCAGGTCAGCTCCAACTGCTTCAAGCTACGTCACCTCAAGACCAACAAGGTATTGAAGCGCATTGACCGCTCACACCTCGCCCCGTACACTGCGCCCACTAATGGCACCTCCCCGCTCAACACGGTCGCAGTGGACAACTACGACGACTCTGTCAATTACACGACCGGCGAAGTCGATGCATTCATCAACCGAGACCAGGTTAAACTTGGCATCGTTTTGGATGAGGATCCAGAGAACGAGGAAAACGACCTCGTAGTTCACCAACTCGGTACGACCTCGGCCACCAACCCTCTCTTTCGTCCCATCTACAAAGACACGGAGGACAAGACCACCATCCAGCGCTGGGGCAAGCCCTTAGCCACCTGGAAACCCCTCCTCTTCGACACCACCAACGATAGTCGTTCATCGCCACATCGAGTGGCGCGCCTTCAAGAACAACAAAGACAAAGGCTGACTCCCCGCCAACGTTCTTAAACGTCTTCGAGGCCCCCTCATCACCGGCGAAACTTTCCCACTGCACATCTTCCAGAAAAGTAAGCAGGCAACATCGAAGGAATAGCCCCCCATCACTCTCAAGTGGGTTTTACTCAAAGTAACGGCTTCACCCGCCACCCAGCGCTTTTCCCACTTGGCCCGCCATCGTCCCTAGTCAAGCTACGCCACAACCAGAGTATCCCTGTAAGTCCTTGATCGCCTCTTATGCCTGCAGGTCAACGATATCGATCATTCTCGTCGAACCTGAACACCTCAGTGACTATATCGGCACGGCATAATTGGTGCATTAAACTTAGTTCATCTCGGCTGTGCGATACATGGCCACCTAGCTTCCTACGGCTCGACGTCAGCTCCCCGATATCAACGCATCGCTACTGTGCCTCAATTCTCTCAGTCCCGCTTCCGCATCCCGATATCCGGCCTCGGCTGATCTCCGTCTGCGATGCGCTACACATTGACACACTTCTTTTTCACCTTCCCATATGGTTTCAATAGACACATCTTTCCTTTTCTCCTTTTCCTTTTTTTCAGCGAGACAAGTCACTGACCCACCGTTAGTCACTCGTTCTGTACCGTGTACGCAACTCAGCCCACTCAACCGTTAAGTCTGGGGGAGGGAGGGGGGGGGGGGGAGCTATCAGACTGAGCACTTTAACGACCTGCCAAAATCACTACCGTTGACTTTTCACTGTTTTTGACCGGCCCGTTAGATTCTCCTCTGCACGACGTTTTGACTTCACTAACTAGTTTTCGATTTCGTTCAGAAATGACTTGAAAGTCAAATGATCAAGTCAAAGTTAATTTTACTACTGAGAAAAGGTTTATCAGACTGAGCACCTTAACGACCGGCCAAAACCTTTACCGTTGATAAGACACTCTTTTTGACCGGTTAATTAGATTCTCCTCTGCACGACGTTTCGACTTCACTAACTAGTTTTCGATTTCGTTCAGAAATGATTTCAAACGATCAGTTCAATTATTCAAAGTTCTTTTTTAGCTATAGCCATTTTTCCTGTTCGTATTACCTTTTTTCCCGATGTCCCCGTGAAACCGCTTTACGGTAACTTTGTGAACAAGAACGAAAAAACAACAATATCTAACTTGTCTTCCGTTGCCAGTCATTTTCGCCTTGAGGCTTCCCAAATCGATTTGGGAATTTTCATGTCCAACAACCCGACAACTATCAGTTTATGACTGTTTACTTGAAGACTCGCGACACTATCCGTTTGAGAACAGGAGACCTCACAATTTACGTTCGACACTTGATCGTACGTTGCACCCAAGCCTGCAATGAGTTCGAAATCATGTAAATAAATGAAGTGACCTCTCTACTATTTACTTGCATTTTACCTGCTCACCCTGAGTCAGGACTCAAAGCAGCCATAGTGTTCTATTATGAGTTCGTTGTATCTGCCCACTTGAAGAGTTGTATACAAACTCACAATTCGAATTTTTTTCCATTCAAGAGAAAACTACTCATACAGAGTTGGTGTGTTCTGTGCACAGATCGATTTGGAAAGACCCTCTCTTTCAGGAGTGGCTATACAACAACGTATTAGGACAGTGGTAAACAAAAACACATATGTCTCGACAGATTGTTCACCTGCCGTTGCATTTTTGTGTCCCTCCTCTGCCCTCATACACACTATGCAGTCAACCAACACAGTATGCGTCTGGCTTTGTCGTTTAAGGGTCACCCCCTACCCACAGAGTGGAGAACACCTCTTCCACTGCACCTCGCCCTCTTCAACTACTGCTCTGCGTTCTGGTTTGCTCTTGGTACGTCTACATGTGGAACCAGTCGCGACACGACGACCCAGCATCAAAATACTACGAGCACAAACAACGTTGCCTGGACTTATATCCCATCTTGGGTTCCCGTACGGACACCCTACTACAGGTAAGAGGTTCCAGGAAGAAGTCAAAACTGGCAAGACTGCTCGCCTCCATACTGACCTTCCACGTATACAAACCGTGCAGTTTATTTACGACTTACTTACCAGCTACGTTGATGATGCACGAGATATTCTTCGAGAAATTTATAAGGATAAGGCTACCTGGCTGCTACAGGTCCCCATCGCCCCTCAAGCCAGCCTGGACCTCCTTTGTAACCCAGATTGGACAGACGCTGAGGTCTACGCCCAGTACCTGGAACCTACTGGATCGTTGACAGCCGCAGAGAAGCTCTGACACGACATTTGCCACGTCATCCCCGTAGAAGCTTTCACAACTACTACCCAGTCACCGCCCCCACTGTCGGATTAACAAGGTCACTCCAGGTCACTGCACTCCCCGGCACAACCGCTGGTGCCACATCCATTCTCTCATCGAACCAGACTGGTCCGACAACTCTGCAGCCCATCGGACGCTCATCTGCAACTACGATCCGTTCGAGCCACCCTTCGACGTCTTCGACTCCTGGAACAGCTTCGCTGACTTCGTCAACGCCGATACTACCCTCAGCCCTGACATCTGCAGTCACGCCGACACTTCGAACACCGACGTCTGATCGAACTGTTTTCGCGCGAGGATTAGCAGTCAACTATCATATCGCCAACACGCCAATTCAACTGGCCATTATGCACGCCATCAGTAATTTAACGAGTGGGGAGACAGAGTTACGGTCACCATCATGGACGCCTGTTGGTACCGCTTCGTCCGCGTCACCGACTCAATCCAGCAAGTTTGGAGTCCACTGTCCCTCATCTGGCTGCTATTCATTCGCGACCTTATCCAAGGCTGTCTGGACAAACCCGATTTATACAAGTCAGCTCTCCAAAATCTCGATCTACGACGTTTTCAGAACGAACAACTCTTGGCGTACATCCAACGGTGTATTACGTTTTACGAGACTACACATGCAGCTGGCGTGAGCATCTGCGACGGAAACCAGATTGAGGACTTGGGCCGTATGCTCACCCCGATGGAACGCGACCGATGGAATCAGCATTCGAACCAAGTCCTACTTACGCAAGGCGTGGGCTGGCCACGCAATCTGGATGACGTTCCCTTGGGCCAGGACCCTCGACCCAAACGATATGCAAGAATACCTCCCTGGGATGGAGACTCCGGTCCGCACCGACATCAAAGACCCATCTACGTATAGACGGGTCTCTGTTCGTCCAAGACATCAGCAGCTCCTGCAAGTAACGACTACTGAGGCGAACACCAACACTAACCGCCCCGCTTGGCAGAAACGTAAGGCGGACGCCATGGCAATGACGCAGACTGCCCCTCTACAGAAGTCGACTCGCCAGATCAAGCGTTTGAAGACCGACCCACCGGGTACCTCGTCGAATATCATTAACCCGTACTCTCGAGACAAACGTCTCCGTGGCTACCCATACGGAACCCCACTTATCCGTATGCTACCGTCACGCCACGCTCAACGACACTTCAACGTTTGGCGCACAGGCGTTAAGTATAACACCCTTCAACACGAAGGCCACCTCGAACACCGGTGGATCAACCTCAAGGAGTTCAGGACAGGCTACAAATGAGTACCCAAGACCTCGTACGAGCGATTGCTTATCCCAGAGCCTGATACCTCCCATGTGTTTACACTCTCTCCAGGAGAGACACGAAGACACTACCGAATCGGACATCCCCACATCTACAGTATCCATGCTGGATTCGACGTTCAAGCATCGTCATCACATCCTTACGAGATAGTGTATTCCCCTGAGAAGTACGATGATCAACCTGATTCTTCGTCAAGTTCAAGTTCCCCATCCAGTTCGTCATCTAGCTCGAGTTCATCGTCAGCAACAATAGCCCCTGCTCAGCCTCCATCGGCCCCAGCGCCGGTACCACCGGCCCCAGCACAACCACCGTTGGCCTCAATTCAGCCTCCATCAACCCTGGCTCATCCACCAGCGGCCACTGGTTCTGACGCACCGGCCGCACCGTTGCCACAGGTAACTCATGCCTTCCCTGTTCGACCACAGCCCTTTTTTGGCTGCAAGCCCAGTGAGAAAAAGAAGCATCACGACGATGACGACTCAAAGGACGGTGGACGAAGCCCCTCGTCGTCTTCGTCAAGTGGATCCTCGTCAAGCGGTTCGTCGTCAAGCAGTTTGCCATCAACGCCGACTACGACCCAGACATCTGCGACTTCTCCTCCTCGCTCAACGACGCGACGTTCGCAACACCCTAGGAACAAGGAAAGTGTGAACTTTGCGGATTGCCCAAAAGCAACCTTTCCTCTGTCACCTAGCCACATTGCCTCTTCCGATCATCGAGCCGCGCCTTCAAGACGACGACTTCTCGACCATAAATCTCGGAGTTGCCGGCAATTTAATATGCTCGCTCGGCCTGGCACTGACCTAACTCAGAGTTTGGGCAATACGCAAAGTCAAGTTTGACAACTAAATCTGGGGCATTCTCCAGACTCCAAACAATTGAGGCTGCCCGCTCCTCTGACGCTTCAGACCGACATCGGCCCGCCGTTTCCATACGCGGACTCCTTCATGCCATTGGAAGACTTCGCGCAGACATGCCCCGACCCTCGCATGCTCTTTTGCACGGCATCAACAGTCCAGGGACCTCATCCTACCCCGTGGTTCTTCATCTCTGAAAGACTTTGCCGCGACTTCCTAACCAAGCGAGCGGAACAAAAAGCGGCACCAACAGGTCCTAAGTTTCCCCCTGAAGCAATCAACCCAAGCCTCACCAAACCCCAACAAGTCCAACTCTGGGCCCTCATCAGCGAATTTGACCACATCTTTCAAGACAAGGCAGGCATCTTCAAACATACTGTCGAGTCCCTTCGACTCAAACCGAATGCCAAACCAGTTGCAGTTCCATGCCCGCGCTGGACTTCGGCAGTGGGCGAATACCTTTCTAGCTGGGCTACGGACATCCTCAGCGCCGGCACATGGAGCTACGCCTCCTCTCAATGCGCATGGGCGAGCCGCAGTTGCCCGGTCGGGAAATTCGAGGATATCGCGAAAGAAGTCATCCGAGACATTCGGAACGTTTACGACTACCGCATGCCCAAGGACAACCTTCATCTCCCAGTCCCAGGTCTTCCAAACCCGGATCATTACCGAGAACGATTCGCCGGCTGGCACTATCTCAGCTCTATCGACATGGTAAACGGCTTCTCCCACCTTCGCCTGAACCCGGACGATGACAGCCGAGATGTTTTAGCCGTGTGGACCCCTCAAGGTCTATTGGTCCCCAACTTTATGCCTCAAGGTGTACATCGTGCCCCCGGCGATTTCCAACGCGCGATCGAGAAGTCATTCCAACCACTCCCCTTTTGGAACAAGCCGCCCCCAGCCATTTCTACTGCAGGCGCCTATCTCGACGACTTTACCGCTGGCGCAAACGACTTTCAAACACACCTGAACCAAAGTCGTGGTATATTCTCAAGTATGGACACCTCCGGCCTTCATGGATCGGCGCGCAAACTCCGCTTGGGATACCATGAACTGACAATACTCGGCAAGAAATGTAGTAAGAAAGGCATCGCCGCTGACACAGCGAAGATCGACGCCATCCTCTGAATGGCTGATACCTCCAATGTGTCTGAAGTTCGATCCGTTCTGGGTATGACCAACTTCATACAGGCCCACATCTCGCCTTCGGACGGATGCCAGCCAAATAGGCATCGGTGGCGCCCTTCACACTGGCCCTGACCGCGACGCCCCGGTTATCCAATACTTTTCTCTCAAGTTCAAAGACACGCAAACCCGCTGGGCAACCTACGTGCGAGAAGCCTATGGCGTTATTTACGGAGTTCAACAGTGCCGCTACTACATCGATGCTAGCGACCATGAACTCAATATTGTCACCGATCACCGGCCACTCCTGTGGTTATGGCACGCTTGCAGCCCCATGGTCGTCGGATGGGTTCTGGAAAATCTTCAGACGATCCGCTTTAATGTCGAATACCTCTCCGGTAACAAAACCTCCTTCCGGATGGATTGTCTCGTAACCCTTGCATAAACCCAGGCGCCCCGACTCTCATCGGTGGAGCCGAAGCAACCCTACAGCTCCTCGCAACCATTCCACTGCCCAAAGCAGGCACACATGCTGTTTTGGAAACGAAACTCAAGTCTCTCTCCTGCCGCATCATCCGCGCCGGCCCAACACTACGAAGCATTCAAGCCCCGTGGGACCTAGCTATTGTCATTCCCTCCGCTGAACGCTCTCCGGCCGTCGCACGTGACATGTTCGCCCTTCGTAAGCCATTTGCCCTGCTCATGCCGCAAGACCTCGTCCACTGCGTCCCGGACGATACACTCCCACAGGAGGCCGTCGAGACGTGTCGTAAGATTTTATTTCTTGACGACAACCTAGTGTGGCTAGTCTTTGGCCTCGGCATGGAACAACATTATATATACCCTCTTGTCGCTACTTCGCACGCTCCTCGCGTCACGCGCCAACAAATCATGGACGCACAACGACAACACAGCCCCTCTCTGGACCGATGACGTCTCTACCGTCTCCGCCGGATCAACAGAATTGACACTTCGTCAGGGCCTTGCCGTCCTCGCGACGCCAAACAGTCAACACTGAAGATCTACGTTCCAGAAGAGCTGCGCCGCCCGCTGATCAACTACGCCCACTTGATGCAGAACCACGCCAAAACGCCGACACTCGTCCCCTTCAGCAAGGACGCTATATTTGGTCCGTACTGACGGCACGGATATTATGCACGCTGATGTCCTCGCCGCCCTCCGCGACTGCCACCTTTGCCAACTGGTCCAAGCCCGCCTCACCCTCAACCACTTCCGCTACTCTTCGCTGAAGTGGAGCAGTCAAGGTCAAAGCATCGGCATCGATCATATGCACGTCGGCATTCCGGGTGTTGTTTTTCCGTATATCCTGACGATCATCGATCTCTTCTCAGGATTTCTTCAATTCATCCCCTGCATCTCTACCACAGCCGAAGAAACAATTGAGATCATTCTCAACCGATGGGAATACATTTTTGGTTTTCCGGAGTCCATTTTCTCCGACTACCACAGCTCGTTTGTAGGTACATTAGCCAAACGCTTCTGCAGTGAGACCGGCCTCGACTGGCTGACCACCGCACCCTACTCACACCATCAACTCGGCTTCGTGGAATGCCGGCACAAGGCGATCCGCACCGCAATTCAATCTCTACCCAAGGCAGACCAATCGAACTGGCCTAGCATCATCCCGTCCCTCTCCTTCGCCCAGAACACCTATGTGTCCACGGCTACAGGTACAACCGCCTTTGAGGGTATGTTGGCATGCAAACCTCGGTGCACACTGGACTTTTTCAATTCCTCGGAGATCATTACTGCCCGCGCCTCCGCCTCAAGCGCCGCTCTCAACGCTTCCTCTACGCTTTCGCTTCAATCTTCAGAGCAGATCGAACTACTACGCCGCGCTTGCGCTGCGGTCACAGCGTATATCAGCACGTACACAGACGTCTCCCGCGCCCGATCTGTTGCTCAGAAGAACAAGGGCCGCCGCAAAGCCGTTAAGGAGTGGAAGTTCGGCGACACCGTCACCGTCTACCGCCCTAAACCCTCAAAGCAAGGCATCCCCGCCTCGTCTGTTCTTCAGTTCGACGGCCCCTACACGATGTTAGAGCAGGTCAACTCTAACTGCTTTAAACTCCGCCGCCTCAAGACCGATAGGATATTGAAACGGATCGACCGTTCACTCCTCTCTCCGTACACCGCCCCCACTGATGGCGTCGCCCCGCTCAACCCAATTGCAGTGGACGACTATGATGATGACACTGTCAACTACACCACTGGTGAAGTCGTTGCTTTCATCGACCGTAACCAAGTCAAACTTGGCACTGTTTTGGACGAGGATCCGGAAGACGAGGAGGATGACCTCGTGGTCCATCAGCTTGGTATCACCTCGGAAACCAACCCCCTCTTCCGCCCCATCTACGAAGACACAAAGGACAAAGCTACCATTCACAGTTGGAGTAACCCCTGACTTTCTGGAAGCCCCTCCTCTTCGATATCACCAACGATCAAGTCGATCATCGACACATCGCATGGCGTCCCTTCAAAAAGATCAAGGACAAAGGCCGGCTCTCCGCTAACGTTCTTAAGCGTCTTCGAGGTACCCTTATCACCGGCGAATCCTTCCCGCTTCATGCCTTCCAGAAGGGCAAGCAAGCTCAGTCCAAGGAGTAGCCACCCCCTATCACTCTCAAGTGGGTTTTACCCATCGTAATGGCTTCACCCGCCCCCCGCCCAGCCCTTTTCCCACTTGAACCGTCATCGTCCCTAGAAATATTACGCCATGACCGGCGTACCCATGTAAGTCCTTGATCGCCTTTTCTGCCTGCAGGTCAACGATTATTCTCACCGAACTTGAACCCCTCAGTGGTTATATCGGCACGGCATATTTGGTGCTTTATTGGTTCATCTTGGCTTTGTGATACCCAGCCACCTACTTTTCCACGGCTCGACATCGCCTCCCGATATCACCGCTCGCTACTGCGCCTCAATTGTCTCAGTCCTGTTGCAAATCATGGATATCCGGCCACGGCTGATCATCACCCGCATTGCGCAAGCATAGACGCACCACTCTTCTACTCTCCAATGGTTTAAGAGATTCACCCACCTCTCTTTTCCTTTTTGGCACATTTTTTTTAGTGCGACAACATACTTCGTTCGTTAATCACTCATTCTGTACGCAACTCAACTCAACCGTTAGGTCTGGGGGGGGGGGGGAGCTATCAGACTGAGCACCTTAACGACCGGCCAAAACCTTTACCGTTGATAAGACACTCTTTTTGACCGGTTAATTAGATTCTCCTCTGCACGACGTTTCGACTTCACTAACTAGTTTTCGATTTCGTTCAGAAATGATTTCAAACGATCAGTTCAATGATTCAAAGTTCTTTTTTAGCTATAGCCATTTTTCCTGTTCGTATTACCTTTTTTCCCGATGTCCCCGTGAAACCGCTTTACGGTAACTTTGTGAACAAGAACGAAAAAACACAATATCTAACTTGTCTTCCGTTGCCAGTCATTTTCGCCTTGAGGCTTCCCAAATCGATTTGGGAATTTTCAAGTCCAACAACCCGACCACTATCAGTTTATGACTGTTTACTTGAAGACTCGCGACACTATCCGTTTGAGAACAGAAGACCTCACAATCTACGTTCGACACTTGATTGTAAGTTGCAACCAAGCCTGCCAAGAGTTCGAAATTACGTAAATAAACGAAGTGACCTCTCTACTATTTACTGGTATTTCACCTGCTCTCATCGAGTCAGGACTCAAAGCAGCCATAGTGTTCTATTAAGAGTTCGTTGTATCTGCCCACTTAAAGAGTTGTAGACAAACTCACAATTCGAATTTTTTTCCATTCAAGAGAAAACAGAGTTGGTGTGTTCTGTCGACAGATCGATTTGGAAAGACCCTCTCCTTCAGGAGTAGCTATACAACAACGTATTAGGACAGAGGTAACCAAAACCACAAATGTCTCGACAGATTGTTCACCTGCCGTTGCATTTTTGTGTCCCTCCTCTGCCCTCATACACTATGCAGTCAACCAACACAGTATGTGTCTGGTTTTGTCGTTTTAGGGTCACCCCCTACCTACAGAGTGGAGAATACCTCTTCCACTGCACACCGACCCCTTCAGCTACGGTTCTGCGTTCTGACCTGCTCCTGGTACGCCTGCATGTGGAATCAGTCACGATACGATGACCCAGTCTCGAAGGACAACGAACACAAGCGACACTGCTTGGACCCTTACCCCATCCTGGTTTCTCGTCCGGAGGAAATCAAGGCTGGGAAGACCACTTGCCTTAACGCAAACCTCTCCCGCACCCAGACCGTTCAATTTATCTACGGTTTATTGACCAGTTACGTGAGCGATGAACGCGATCTGTTGCGAAAGAACCATAAGGTCAAGGCCACATCGCTACCTCAGGTCCCGATCGCCCCTCAAGCTAGCCTAGACCTTTTTCGTAACCCCGATTGGACAGACACAAGTCTATACCCAGTACCTGGGACCTACTGGATCTCTGGCAGTAGCAGAGAAGCTCTGGAATCAGATTGGCAACATCATCCCTGTAGAAGTCTTTCATAACTACTACCCGGTTACTGCCTCCACTGCTGGATTGGCTGGGTCATTACCGGTCGCTGCCCCGTCGGGTACAGCCGTTGGTGTTACATCCATTCCCCCACCGAGTCTGACTGGTCCAACCACTTTGCACCCCGCTGGAAGCTCTTCTTCGACAACGATCCACCCGATCCACCCGATCCACCCTTCAACGTTTTCGACTCCCAGAACAGCTATAACGACCCCGTCAACTCCAATACTGCCTTCAGCTCCAGCAGCTGCGATTGCACCGACACTTCGTCAGCCCATTCCACCCTTCATGCCCCAGATACCCAACATGCCTTTTCCGTCCCCGGATGCTTCGTTCATGCGTACTGGACGCATGGCTCGGGCTGCTACTCCCGTTCCACCCCGCCCCGTGGTGCAACTTTTGTCGACCCTACTCGCAGGTAGAACAAGTGAGCCGGTAAATCGTTCATTGGCTATGCCATCTTTTCTTGGTACTCTTCTCTCGTCCCCGCAGCGACCGAACCTACCTATTGTCGAACAATCCTATGGCGTTGGTTTGCTCACTTCAAGTTCGGCGCTCAACCCGACTCTTCCACCCGCTACGGCCCTCCTTGGTCCTCCACAGACAGCTGTACGTCGGACGCTGCGAACTGCACCAGCGTCATCAAGTTCGAGCACCAGCACGTTGGCACCCATCCCGGAAGGCTCTACACCTCCAGCAATCTCTACGGCGACGGCAGCTCAGATAGCTGGAGAGGAAGAAATCGCTACTGCGATAGCAACCCAAACGGCTGCAGCGACAATCGCAAGCGAAGAAGCAGAGCGCGAGGCTACAAAAAGTGCTGAAGAAGTGGCACGACAGCTTGCTGAGGAGGAAGAACGAGAGCGGCAGGAGGAAGCGGAACAAGCACGGGAAGACGAACGAAAACAGGAACAAAAGGTGGGGGAGATCGTCGAAGACAACAACGGCAACGAAGGCGACGGCGAGACCGGCAGCTTGCCAGACCAAGGCGCCAACCTCGCTGAACAATCACATCCCAGTGCTCCCCATTCGGGAGGCTCCTCTGGTGATGCCACTTCATCCCAGTCTTCGCCGCCACGCAGGGTCCTTCGCTCTAGCAACTCAGGCGCTACATCGGGCTACCAAATGTGTATGCTGTCATGACCTTGCGGTTCCGCACCGACACACCGCTCCATGTTCATCCTGTCTAGTCCGACTGTCATACCGTCACCGGACCACGTTACCTTCGCGCGCGAATTAACGGTCAACTACCACGTCGCCAACACGCCGATCCAACTGGCCACTATGCATGCCATCAGCAACGTTCGCGCGTGGGGAGACAAAGCTACAGTTGCCATCATGGATGCCTGTTGGGCCCGCTGCGTCCGCGTCACCGACCCTATTCAGCAAGTATGGTGCTCGTTGTCCCTCATTTGGCTACAGTTCATCCGCGACCTCATCCACGGCCGCCTGGATAAACATGATACGCGGAAGTCAGCTTTCCAAGCCCTAAATTTACGACGCTTCAGAGAAGAGCAACTTTTGGCGTACATCAACCGATGTACCACGCACTACGAAGCTGCACGCGTGACTGGTGTGACCATCAGCGACGGAAACCAGCTTGAGGATTTGGGCCGCATGTTGATCCCGATGGAACGCGACCGTTGGAATTAACAGGCAGATCAAGTCCTGCTCAGCTACAGTGTCGGATGGCCACGCAACCTAGATTACCTTCTCACTTGGGCCAGGACCCTTGACCCTAACGTCATGACAAAGTATCTTGTGACGATGGAGATCCCGGTCCGTACCGACACCGAGGAACCATCTACGCGCAAGCGGGACTACACTCGCCAAGGGCAACCACCCACTCGTACTGACCGTCGAAGACAGCAACGACCTCAGCAGGACAAGACAGCCCCGGAGAATACAAACCCTAACCGCCCTTCTCGATAAAAGCGTAAAGCCGACGCTATGGCTATGGCCCAGACCGCTCCGCCACAGAAGTCGACTCGCCCAGACAAGCGTTTGAAGACGACCCACCCGGATAAGAAGGAACACCCGAACAAGAAGAAGCCGGCACCGCGACAGCATCTCACGGGAGCCAATGCTGTGGTGATCCCGTCGAAGACGTCTATGTCTACGACTAAGACTGACCCACCGAGCAGACCGTCAAACCAGACCAAACGTAAACCGTTTACGGGCACGCCTTGCGCCTACTACAAAGAGCATAACAGCTTTTTGAAGAAGGATCAACTACCCCGACATTGGTTCGAGGAATGCAAACTTCGTCAGCAGCGTTGCAAAAACGAACAGAAGCACTGTGACTGGAAGCCACCAGCGGCCGCTGCTCGCAATACTCGGCGCGCTTTCCATATGACCACCCGGTCCCGCTCGACCTCTCCGCTGGTGCCAACGCCTCCACCCCTACGGATCGCGACAATTCCGACAGTGGTTACTGGATGTGTTTGGGTCGCGAAACACCCTCTCAACCCGCCCATCAGTAAGAGTACATGCACCTTGGATTCCGCCTGCAACTGCAAAGGTGTCGCCCGCCTTTCATGGGTTATGCAGCACGGGTTCACCATTCGGAAGTTGCCCCCGGCAGAAGCACGCTCGTCCGTCGGCATTGACGCAATACTCACCGATGGCATCGAACTCTTTGTCTCCGCCGATCCTACGTCGCCGCTCCACGCGATCACCATCTACGTGTCAACCCACCTGCCTGGTCGCGTGGATCTGCTCTTCGCCAACGAGGTAGCCGCACAGATCAACTTGTCCATCGACGAGGCCCAGAGGATCAAGCCAACAGACTACATCCCTCTCAATTGTTTATGAGACAGAGTTTCACCTTTTCGACACGCCGCTCCAAGTGGGCGATCGTCAACTGGCCACCGTCAGCTACGAATTTCGCCCGGAGACTTTGGCCCAAGCAACTTCATACCCGGCCTCCAAGATCAAACAAATCTTCGGCAATCGTGCCAGGACGCAACCGGCAGGTTCTTATGACCTTCTCGCAACATCCCAAGCCCACCTCTACGGCCGCACGGTCAATCTTTTCATGTCCGACAGGAAAAGACAAGGAGATAAAGGCGAAAAGAAACCACCGGAAACTGATAAAGAAAACGAAGAACCGGAGGAGGTCGAGGAAGAGGATTCTGTCAATAAAAACGATTCTACCTACGTCCCCACCGACGAAGACGAAGACGAAGTCCATTATCATGACAACCCTTCAGTCAAAATGCCAAACTCCGCCGTTTCCAAAGGAACCCGTCATCAGGATCACAAGCGCACCCTTGTGAAGAGACATAAAACGCAGACGTCCCCGGACACGTCCGCTACTACTTCACCGGTACTCTCCCACTCAAGTCCCGATTTTGATGTGATTACCCAACAAGACAAGGTCAATGATCAACTCGCGTGGTCGGCCCTCCGAGACTCTCGACGGGCGTCTACCTCAAGAAGTAGCCCTGCGGCACGACCCCTGGTTTTTGAATTATCACAGGCAATCTCGCCATCGGCATTATCATCGTCATCGCCGCTGGTGACTTCGATTTCGCCATCACAAGCAGCATCGTCATCATCTCAGGCGTCATCGTCGTCATCGTCATCGACATTGCCAGCAGTTCCGGCGCCCCCACAGGCTGTACTACCGTCTGCAGCGGCGTTTGGTTCATCGGCATCGGCCCCTGCACAACTTTTGCCGCAACAGCTTCAGGATGCTTTGGCAGATCCTCCGCCGTCCCCGGTTTTACCTGTACCTCTGATGTCTAGTCGGTCACGCACGACACGGAGTAATTCAGGTAAACAGGAACGATCCCTGTACACTCCAGCTTCCCCGTCATCGTCGCCATCCAAGATCGGGACGCCACCCTGCTTTACACAACGAGCTACCCGTCGGATCCAAGGACTCAGCAAAGAAGCTGAACAGGCACTGCAAAACGTCTAGTAGTTCATCGTCCAGCAGCTCATCATCCTTGTCTGGAAGCTCGCCGGTATCATCCCCGCCCCCCTACGTTTCGATCACCGGTGGCAAGACCTCCGGCGGCTACGTATTCGCTTAGCCCGCTTGGCAATTTCATCACCAGGGCCCCAACTTGGAAAGATCGTCAGGATACTGGACAACCGCGTACTCTGTCAAGCAGAAACCCTTCGACCCCAGTACCACCGACTCCATTATCCCCCAAACCTGAACGATTTGTAAAAGTCGCCTCGTGGCCACCTGCGCATTGCAATGCTTCACTAAACGCCCAGGTGAGCGAATGTATGCAGAAGCTGAACTGTACGGATCTCCAGGCACGGACGCAAAACTATATATATCCCGAGATATCTACGCCACCTATTTCCCGTCATTAGCAATGGCAATTTTCCCAGGCACCCACCTCAGATGTAGACACTTGGGTTACTGGATCCCCAAACATCTCACCATGTGCCAAGATCTATGGCCTTACAACACCCTAGCGCAAAACGTCTTCCCACGCGTGGAACGCCATATGAGTCTATCGGAGGCAACCGGGGATAACGCCTACATCATCTCGGCCGTTGGCGACCCTCCCACGTTCACATCAGCCGAGATTGGGCTTAATGCATCAGTGGATTACATTACCCACGCCCCACACCTTACCCGGACCTTCGTCCCAGGTGCTGCTACCTCCGTCACTGGCCAACCACGCACGCGCGAAAGCAAGATTTACTTGCACATGGAGCCACGACACTGGTACGGAACAACCCGTTGGTCCTTTCCACACCTTCTTGAGTTGGACCAAGCCCTTGCCGACTTTAATCGGTTTCGTCCCACTCTACTGATGCAGTACTATTGGCCCCCACGCAACTCGGCACATGAGATGGACCCCCTCACCTTTGAGGACTACACATGGCCTCGCCATCATTGAAAAGGAAGTCATACCGGTTGTCATCAATACCGAATCGATGTGCTTGTTTCGCACTGGTGGTTCACCAGTGCCAAAGATGACCTGTCGCGGGACAGGCCCACTTTCGGAACATGCGTTGCGAGAGAGCCTCAACATCGAAGAAGGTGCTACCATGATGTCACGGCTTCGCCAGCACAACGTCACAGCTGTCATTTTTCACTTCTGCCCACATAAGAAACACCGCACAACTCGTCGCCTCCTCCCTAGTTGGCCCCAATATCGAGCCCACCGGCAACATTGGGTACTTTAGACAAGGAATGGCTTACTGTCCCGTTGGACGCCCATGGGGATATAGATCTTCATATTGCGGCTTGCTTGTAGGTGCCAACCCCAACAGCTCCCCTCTGGCAGCCATCCTCGAAGGTCAACTTTTATTTCCATGGTGCAGCATGGAGGACCCCACTCCTCAGCCCATGTCCTTCATCCCACAAGTGGATGGAGGAGGAACATATATACGTCGCGTTTTCCGATTTCCGACACGCGAACGCTGTTTCGCCCTACAACACTACTTTCACCGCCTTCCGTGTAAGGACCCGATTTGGTTCAAGATCCTTCCTATGGACCATTACTACGACGAAGGCAGTGCATGGTCGGAAAAGCGCATGGTCCGAGAACGATCCTACGAATGTATCGTGGACCTACCGCGCAGCTTTTTCGACTATTGTAGCATCACTGCCTACTACACAGACGAAAAGGATGCACCATTTTTGCTACAGTTCTTTATGGGTGGCAACTATATGGGACAGGCAAACACCATCGTCGGAAAGTGGGAACCTCCGAACTGAACGACTCCGAACTTCGCGAGTATCTGGACAAGGCTCCCAACTGGAATGCAGCATCCCACACCAGAGACGTCATCGACTCCTTTGCATGCACATTCCAGTGGGTACGTTACGACCTTGTTCCGTGGCACCTTGCACAGTACTTCTTCATGGTCGTTGGCAGTGAAACCGGTCGTCGGTTCAGCCAGGAGATCCACGTGGTCCAACACCCCTGCGATACTGTCCCCTGCTCAACTGACGTAATCAATCCGTATTCTCGCGATAAACGCCTCCGTGGCTATCCCTACGGAGTCCCGGTTATTCGCAGATACCAGACAACAAACGAACATCGACACTTTCATGAGTGGACGACGAATGTGAACCACTCTTTCACCGCTCACTCCGGAGACGACCATACCCAGTTCGGACGTTGGACCAATCTCAAGACAGAGCGCATGGGAATGGTCCTCAGCATGTTCTACACGGAGTTAAAGATGAGTGCCCAGGATCTGGAGTACGAAGTTCTCTTGACCAACGTACCCGGGGGGAAACTGTACGACACTTTCCCCGGAAGAAACCAGAGACATCTATCATGTCGGCCACCCCCACAGAGACCTCATCCGCCCAGGTTTTGATGACCAGCCACACCTGCCACGCGAACTGCTACGCAGCTCATGGTCAGGGCCAACCCAGATCGATGACTCTCCGGCCAAACCCGACAGCAATTCTGGTTCTTCATCGAGTTCCAGTTTCGCACCCAGCTCCTCATCGAGCTCGTCATCTAACTCGACCTCATCTTCATCGACGGTGATTTCAGCTTCGCCTCCACAGGCCCCAGCTTCGCCACCATCGGCCCCAGCTCAGCCACCGCTGACCCAAAATCAGCATCCAGTGGTTTCAGCCCAGCTACCACCGGCCCCGGCTCCTTTACCAGCGGCCACTGGCTCCGACCCACCGGCCGCACCGTTGCCACAAACAACTCGTGCATACCCTATTCAACAGCCCTCATTGGTTGCAAGCCGAGTGAAATCAAGAAGCACAAAGACGATGACGATGCGAAAGGAGGTGGACAATGCCCCTCATCATCATCATCGAGTAGTTCATCGTCTGGCAACTCGTCATCGAAGCCGGCGACGACTTCGACAGCTGTCGCCTCTCCTCCTCACTCGATGACACGACGGTCACAACAACCTCCTAACAAGGACGAGGAAATCGTACCACACGGAATCCGATCTGACCCCTTTTCGATCTTTCCAGGCATTTTCCGCCTTCGTGATGTAAATCCGACCCTTCGTACAGATATCCGTTTTGCCCTTTTACAAAGGATCAATCTTTGGCACCACCAAGGGTTTATCACATCGTACGCTCACGGCAACAGCAACGCCGGCACGGCAGGGACGATTAGCTCTAAGCTCTGTCATCGTTCACGGAGCCGTCTTCTGTCCGTGAAGTTCACTGCTAGTCCAGTCTTCACGGTAGCGTTCACGTACCCGTGAACTATATGTGATATTGATAAATTATATTAATAACTTCTAGTAGAAATTAATTTACACAGGAAACAAAATATTAATAATAGTTCATATAATCATTTGTATGAATAGATGAAACAAGTTTCAACTTAAAAAAATTGATGAAGCTTCATCGAGCGCAGAGATACGCAAACACTTGTTTTAATAAAATACTTGCCACTCGTAGAGTCTGAGTGGGAAGCAGAAGAGATAGAATGGAAGAGGTATTAAAGAGATACAAAGGTGGAACACAAAATGAAGCGTAAAAAAAGGAAGGAAGAAGAGACACTATTATTCTCAAATCAACAGTGGCAGTGGTGTAATTGATTACAACTCAGACTAATATTACTTTTAGTGCCAGCAGATCGGAACTATAAAGGAACTCATAATTCATGATTGATTTTTTTTGAAATCGTGATTAATATTGCATATTAACATTATGATAGTCACGGCCAAGGTTTCAATGAATTTTCGTAGAAATTGAAAAAGCCCGTGACCCACATTTGTGGGTGGGCCAAGGCAAAGACGAGCGCCAAAATGTGGACGGATACTGACGACACCATTCTTCACAGCTTCAAAGAAAAAAAATCTACTTCTGATTCCTTCCAAAGTTTTCACTTCGAACGAACGCGGAAGTTCAAGTGCTGTGGGAACGCGGTCGAGCTCGATAAGGCAAGCACGCGAGCACCTTTCCTTGATGGCTGCGATAAGTTCATCGACAGTGTGCCACGGTTTGACTTCATTAAAAGCCACGGCATTCAACACATGACGGATAACAGCCGCATGGCCATCACATAGAGAGCTTCCGTGATAAGAGGCGAAAAAAAACCAACGTAGCCTGATAAGATTATACTTTGCTTTCAAAGTACCTATGAGTAAGAGGGGTAGCACATGAATCAAGACTCAAGCTTGGGAAAGAAAAGGCATGCACACAAATTATACGTATGATGATACTTACTGAAAAATGAGATGGTCGATGAAATCTTGAAGTGGTTGGGCCCGCCATCCGAAAAAATGTCTACGCCTCGCAAAGTGGAGTTTGCCTTCTCCGCAACGATCTTCTGGATCCTTTCAAACGCCTTCAGGAAAGCTTCGTGGACATACGCGAAATTATTTTTTACTTCCTCACTACCTTCGCAAACTACATCTATATACTCCCACTCCACACACTGAGCAGTCACGTTCCAGTAAAAACAAACAAACACCAGGTCGATTGCTCTGTTCTCATTACCCATGGCAAATTTCGTAACATCAATAATGAGCACAACCTTTCCTCCCCCGCTCTTTAGCTCTCTCCTTAGTTTAGGCAACAAAGAAGAATGTGATTTTTTCACCATCGTATGAAGTGCAAACTGGTCGACCCTCTTGGCTAATTTCTTAAGTTCCTTTGCTTCTGGCTCAGACAAATTTGGTTTCTTTTGAAGCTTTGAAAAAGAAGCTAGGACCTTATCCGCTTCTCTGCAATGCGGGCACCTGGGGCAACATGACGCGCCATGAGCAACGCACCACAATTGTTTGTCGATTGCATGAAGGAACTCGTCAGGCCCTGGTGGACGGATAGACTTGGCCTCCCTGACTACTGACAGGGCATTACGATGAAGTTGTGGCAGCGTATGCCCGCGACCGAAAAGACACTGCAATACACCAAGGCTGAAATTGTCATACCACTTCTTGCGATAAGGAACTGGCGGGCGTTTTGTCAGCCAAAGAGTAACCATTTCCCTTGAAGTGTCAAAAATTTCCTTTGTGTATAGAATGGCATGGTATATCCTAAGATTATTAGTCAAACGCTTGGGTAGTCTGGAAAGAGTTCCTGCATGTGCGGCGGCTCGCAAAGAGCAGACACCAGTCCAATTGGTGCATGCATTGAAGGAGCTAGTCTCCAAGAGACCAACCGTGAACATCTTGGAAAAAGCAGCCAGTTCCTTCTCTCTGCCCAGTTCGGCTGTTAGCAGCATTGTATCTGACGAAAGCAGGCAGAATCACTATGTATATATATTGCCGAGCCAAGTTGCTTACCTTCGCTTTGCGCACGGGTTGAAGATTCATTCACGCTCTGGGCAGGTACCTTCGATGTTTGACGAATCTAATTCACAAAATGTATCATGCAATATGATGTTGGGTGAAAGAGAGGAAGTTTGAATTCGAACAATGGTCAGAGCAGAAGTACCAAAGGGCATGTTACGTTCCGCTGATGAACACTATGACATTTGCTGCATTGAGGAGGGCATTTGTGAGCACCTTGCGCGCCCGGCTTGCGATGGGCTGTATCGTCAGTCATGACAACACCACACCTGAAAAAAATTCAGATAAAATTGATCAAGGCTTCGCAGTCTGAGAAAAAAACTTACTTTGAGCACTCCGTCACTTTCAGAGTCTTTTGCTTCTTCATTTGTGCCTGCCGTTCATCTGTTGTTTCTCCATCCACTCTCTGCGTACTTGAACTTATCGTGAGTGGGCATGTTGTAGTCGTGAGCCTGCTTAAGTTCCTGCTGCCCGCGTTTATGATTGCGTTTAGATTGAGTAAAGTGAGTTGGAACCGCAGCAGAAGGAGTCGAGTCTAGAATTGAAAGCGCAGAGCGATTATACAACTGTCTGTCAATCTCAGGAAGAGCATCGTTAGCATATGACAGCTTAAAGTCAACCCATGTCCAGAATCTAGATTTTCTCAAGCGAAAAGACTCGCCAGAAAGAATCGTAACTCCGGAAAGAGGTGGGCAGTGTAGGCGTAAGAAATTCAAAAAACCGAAATATTCGTACGAGGTGTGGGAGCGCGAGAGCGAGAGCGGTGCAGATGTTCTGCACAACTTCTCCAAGTGTTCATATTTTTTCCCACGAGCAAGTCGAACCTCTGACTGAGACACGTTGGCAAAGGAAGCAAGAAAGTCAGTAGAAATATGCTTGTGTCCAGACATAGCAAGAGCCAGAAGTGGCGCTCGCATGCTTGAGCCATGAGGAGGCAAACTAAGTAGAACATCTCTGAAGTTCAGAGCAACATTTACCAAAGCCTCCAAATCCAACTTAGGATCCTCATCCAGCTCGAAGGCGATGCGGGCAGGAACAGTAATGTTTCGTGATACTACTGGAATCTAAAAAGAAAGAAAAACAAAATTTAACAGAAAAATCACACACACACATGTATATATATGTATATATAATATATATATATAATATTATACATGTATACATATATATACATATATTTGCATTTATTATATATATATATATACTACTACAACTACTACTACTACTACTGCTGCTGCTGCTGCTATAATTTTAACAACTGGTGCTACTACTACTGCTGCTATTACTGCTGCTGCTACGTATATTACTACTATAGCTACTACTACTACTACTACTACTACTACTACTACTACTACTACCACTACTACTAGAACTACTACTAGAACTACTACTAGAACTACTACTACTACTACTGTTACGCTAAAGCTAATATTGCTACTACTACTACTACTACTACTACTACTACTACTACTACTACTACTACTACTACTACTACTACTGCTACTACTACCACGACTACTACTACTACTACTACTACTACTGCTGCTGCTGCTGCTGCTATCGCTGCTGCTATAGCTAGTATTGCTACTACTGTTCCAGTTACTACTACTACTTCTTCTACTACTACAACTACTACTACTACTACAGCTACTGCTGCTATATCTAGTATTGCTACTACAACTACTACAACTACTAATAGTATGACTACTAGTACTACTACTATAGCTACTGAAACTACTACTACTACAACTACTACTACTACTACTACTACTACTACTACTGCTACTGCTGCTTCTGCCGCCGCTATTACTACTACGTATACCATAACCTGCATTTATTATATATATATATATATATTATATATATATATATATAGTATTGCTACTACTGTTATAACTATAGCCAGCACTGCTACTACTACTACTACTACTACTACTACTACTACTAGTGCTACTACTACTACTACTACTAGTGCTACTACTACTACTACTACTACTACTACTACTACTACTACTACTACTACTACTACTACTACTGCTACTGCTATGATGTTAACTAGCTAGTATTTCTACTACTACTACTACTACTACTACTACTACTACTACTACTACTACTACTATTACTACTACTTAGTCTACTACTACTACTACTACTACTACTCTACTTCGGGTGACCACTATAGCTGCTGCTGCTGCTACTACTACTACTACTACTACTACTACTACTACTACTGCTACTAACTACTTAGTCTACTACTACTACTACTACTACTACTACTACTACTACTTAGTCTACTACTACTACTACTACTACTACTACTACTACTACTACTACTACTACTACTACTACTACTACTACTACTACTACTAGGCTTTTGGTACCAGCTACTACTAACGGTATTCGCGAGTGCACAATATCATAGTGTCTGTGTGCAAGGTATGTGTTTGATATGTATGATGTATAGCAACAACAAAAACAAAAACAACAAGAACAAAAAGTGTGAAAATAATAAGTAAAAATGAAAAGGAACACAATCTGAAACGAAGCGAATGGAAAAAACAGACAATACGAAGAAAAAGGAAAAGGTAGAAATGTGAATTTGCCTGCTGTGAAATGTTGACAGCGTTGGATCCATCAGAAAGTTTTTTCTCGCTTGTCACACAGCCCTCTGGCTTCGAAGTTGCCACAAGGACTGCTTCTTTGGGGTCCGCAAGGAAGGCATAACCTTCTACTAAGCCTTTGACCTATCATGAGGATTCAGTCTGGGTGTGCGAGCAAGAAGGAAATGAGATGAGAAAGCTTCCGTGAGCATTGAAGTGGAGCTGCAGTGATGATAATCATTGCATCATCGCGATATCGATCGAGACTGAGCATCAACAGAGACGGTGGCAAATACAAATGCCTTCTTAGCTTTCACATTCAGACAGATCTGACCCTTGCCTTTCGTTCAAGCCGAGCCTTGGTTGCGAGTATGCTTGAATCGTCCATTCCGCTTCATC
>WBZZ01004925.1:35000-49914 GCA_019918135.1 Paulinella micropora
GAATCAGATCATTCAGCATTGACGAAGAAGAGAAAGCTCTTACGAGAGGACGAAAGGTAATATAAAAAGCTTGAGGCAGATTTGTGGAAGGAACAGGATGCTCATGAACAGTACTTCCAAAAAAACATGAAAAGAAGACAAAATTGAAGGAAAAGTGCAAGAGAGAGGAAAAAAAATCAAAACCCTTGAAAAGTTGGTTAAGGATCTTCAAGGTGAAGTTAATCGACTGGCAAATGCATGCCTTGATCCAATGCACCGCGCCTTCACCACCCCTGGCAGAAGCTCTCAGAATCGCACAGAGTTTTCATTGCTGCGGATGCCGCACAGCCACTCTCAAGCTCCCCCCTATATGGGAAGTCTCACATTTGCGTCGCATATGGGAAGTCCCTCGACGTTTGCGCCGCAGCTCTCACCCCAGAGATCAGCATCGCCCTTACCCCAGACTTTCGGATAAGGAATCCTGTGGCAAAATTCCTTGAGTGACACGGAAGAATTTGGGCAGCTACTGTAATTTTTTGTGTATAATAATAACAGTACGCGCGTGAATCAGCGGCAGTTTTGAGAATCAGCGGCGATTTTGTAAATATGTTTCTTTGTGATTACTACTGCCCATGGACATTAGCTTATTTGTATCCTCAAGTTGGCTTTCTTTTGTTTGTTTGTTAAAACCCTGCAGCTGAAATTCAATGCTTGACTTTATCATCAATCACCACCCCCTCTCACACGTGAAAATCACTAACGATATTTAACTAAAACCATTTTCTACAATTACTATGGAAAGCAAATCAGCAACCTTAGTGACAGTTTTTTTATGTTTTTTTCTTTTTTCCCCTTTTGATAAATAGTTAGCTATATTGTTATCAACTTATTTATATTACATTAATGTATTGATGTCGGTATTATCTGCCTGCAAGATAATATTATTATAATAAAAACAAAATATAATTATCAAACGACAGACGGACGCTTAAACCTCTAATCATGCTTATATTTTTCGACTTAGTTTTTTTTCCCCCAACTTTAATATTCTACATCACTGATGAACTTATTGATATTGCCAAGTAGTAATAATTGATTAAATGAATCATTTGTTAGTTTAAATTTAAATCTTATCATAAATATTAGACTATGAATAATCAATTTCACGATACGTGAACGGCTCCGTGAACACTAGACTAGCCGTGAACTTCACGTACACAAAACGGCCCCGTGAACGATGACAGAGCTTAGAGCTAATCGTCCCCAACGATCCATGGTAACGCTTGCTCTAAAGCCAAAATCGGAATCTGGAAGAAGGTGAGCCTTTTAGTAAACGAAGGTCAGAGAACAGGCAATGATATCCCACAGCCACAACCTGATTTCGAAAATGGCGCCAGTGAGCACAACTTTCCAGACAGAGTCTTTGCTTTCCAAGCGTCAACCCGACGTTGACAACATGCCCACTGGTGCGAATGCAATGGCCCAACGTGCGATTCCAAAAACAGTACATCACCACCATCCCGACCACGTCCCTTTAGCGTGTCAGCGATAAATCCAGCACTCGGCTACCGTCTACGCCAAGCGATCGTTGATGAACTTAACTACTTCGCCAACTGTGGCAAGATCATCCCTTTCTCCATGGACGCCGCCAGATTCAACAGTTCAGCTGCTGTCAACGGTGTCCTCCCCCTCAAGGAGAAACGACGCGTATGGAAGATTTTTGCTGACCTCCTTGCACCTCTGGGACACGATAGTATGAGCTTTGCATACTGTTCAGAGTCATCCATGCCTCACCTTGGTAACCAGGAACTCTTTTACGATCTCCCAACAGGCATCTTTTCCTACTCAGTTCATCGCTGCAAAGGCCCCTACCCTGTATGGTGCCTATGCGGAGGCCCCGCCAAATGCACGTCACGTGCCATGGCCCCTCCATCACGAAGTGAGCCCGCCTTTCCCGATCATCGAGCGGTACCTCCAAGGCGACGACTTCTCGACCATAAACACCCGGGTCACCCGCGACAGGTGTTTGGTTCCAAACCTGCTCCTGTGGAAATTGCGGCAGCCGAACCTCAGTCTAGGCAAGGCCGGCGACACCGTCGTCGCCATAGACGCAAGGGCAGGAACCAAAACCCCCAGCCCCGGCATCATCCCGCACGTCCAGCCCCATGGTCGGACGTTCCCGAAAATCAACAATATGCCACACGCCTGGCTCACCCATTGGTCGTCCCGCGAAGTCGTTGCCAGCCTTGCACGCTCTCTCGGTCTGGCACTCACTCGACTCAGTCTCTGAACAATATGCAAAGCCGTGCCGGACAATCAAGTTTGGAGCGCTCTCCAGACTCTACTCAACTGAGGCCGCCTGACTCTGCAGCGCTTTCGACGGACAACGCATTGCCCATCTCTAACGTGGACTCCCCCAAGGAAGACCCCGCGCAAACAGATCCTAGGTTTCCTACAGAATCAGTCAACCCGGACCTCACCAGACCTCAATAAGACCAGCTCTGGGACCTCATTCGCAATTACGAACACACTGTTCTTTCTCTTCGGTCAACACCGAATGCCAAACCGGTTACGGCCCCACGCCCGCGCTGGACTTCGGCAGAACGCGAATATCTCTCCAATTGGACTACGAACGCCATCAACGCAGGCACATGGAACTACGCCTCCGCGCAACGTATACGGACGCTCCGCAGTCACCCAAATGGAGAACATGAGGATATCGAGAAGGATGCCAGTCCAGATACACGGATCGGCTACCTTCACTTTACAATCCCAGCCCCCTTGGTCCCTAACCAGCTTTCGACCCAAGTTTGTGACACACCCGACCCCCATGGATCGACGTCCGCGCCTCGCCCGGAAAATCACGAACTAACGCTACCCGGCATGGCCGACAATGCCTGCCGTATACCCCCTTCTGCAACATTGAAAGAATCCAGCCCCGAGGCCACACCGCCCCCTGCGCCAACCACGTGTTCACTCCGTTGCGACGTTTTTTTACGGGCAGATGTCAACCACAGAGGTGTCACTGGCACGCTACACGCTGGCACTGACCATCGCGCTCCGGTCATCATGACCTTCTTTCATAAATTCAGAAACACGGAAACCCACTCTGGACGACCTACACGCAAGAAGCCTATGGCGTTATGTATGGAATTCAACAGTGCCGCTACTTTCGCAATGCTAACCACTGGGAACTGACCATCGCCGCCAACCCCGAACCACTCATATGGTCATGGCAAACTCGCTACCCTCTGGTCGTTGGATGGATTCCGAAATATCTAAAGACACTGGGACCCAAAAACGAATACTCCCCTGGTAAACAGACATCACTCCAATATGATTTGCCTCGTGCTCCCCGCATGAACCCAGCTGTCCCGACCCAAGTCGATGAAGCCGTAGCTACCATAGCGATCCTCGCAACCATGCCACTGCCCAGAGCAGACTCTACCCTATGGCTTACTACCACAGACACGAATGCTGCTTTGGAGGCAGAACTCTGCCATGCCACATCATCCGCGCAAGCCTAACAAAGACAAACCTTCAAGCCCCGTGGGACTTGGCTATCGTCATACCACCGGCTGACCGTCCTGTGAACGTCGCGCGGGCCATGTTCTCCCTTCGCAAGCCGTTTGCTGTGCTCGTTCCGGAAGATGCCGTCGACGCTATCCCACATCGTACCCTTCTACGGACAATAGTCGATGAATGTCACCAAATCGGATATAAAAACAATTTAGTTTGGTTTATCTTTGGCCTCCACATGGAATGGAGCTACAAATACCCTCTTGTTGCTACTTCATGCGCTCCCCACACCGCTTAAGCGAGTCAACTTCGACACCGTCTTAAAAGAAGAACAGGAACAGCGATTGGTTTCTCACCACAGTTCCTCTCAGCGCAATTTAGGTATCATCATCATTGGCGAAACCTTGCCATAAGATTAACCACCCCCCATCACTCTCAAGTGGGTTTTACCCATCGTAATGGCTTCACCCGCCACCGCCCAGCGCTTTTCCCACTTGAACCGTCATCGTCCCTAGAAATATTACGCCATGACCGGCGTACCCATGTAAGTCCTTGGTCACCTCTTATGCCTGCAGGTGAACGATTATTCTTACCGAACTTGAACCCCTCAGTGGTTATATCGGCACGGCACACTTGGTGCTTCATTGATTCATCTTGGCTTTGTGATACCCGGCCATATTCTTACCGAACTTGAACCCCTCAGTGGTTATATCGGCACGGCACACTTGGTGCTTCATTGATTCATCTTGGCTTTGTGATACCCGGCCACCTACTTTTCCACTGCTCAACATCGCCTCCCGATATCACCGCTCGCTACTGCGCCTCAATTGTCCCAGTCCCGCTGCAAATCATGGATATCCGGCCCCGGCTGATCACCGTTTGCATCGCGCCAGCATAGATGCATCCTTCTTCTACCCTCCCATGGTTTAAGAGATTCACCCACCTCTCTTTCTTTTTGTAGTGAGACAACATACTTCGTTCGTTAATCACTCATTCTGTACGCAACTCAACTCAACCGTTAGGTCTGGGGGGGGGGGGAGCTATGAGACTGAGCACCTTAACGACCGGCCAAAACCTTTACCGTTGATAAGACACTCTTTTTGACCGGTTCATTAGATTCTCCTCTGCACGACGTTTCGACTTCACTAACTAGTTTCAATTTCGTTCAGAAATGATTTCAAACGATCAGTTCAATGATTCAAAGTTCTTTTTTTAGCTATTGCCATTTTTCCTGTTCGTATTACCTTTTTTCCCGATGTCCCCGTGAAACCGCTTTACGGTAACTTTGTGAACAAGCACGGAAAAACACAATATCTAACTTGTCTTCCGTTGCCAGTCATTTTCGCCTTGAGGCTTCCCAAATCGATTTGGGAATTTTCATGTCCAACAACCCGACTGTGGACATCACCCCCCGAATTATCCGGTAAAAAACTTATTTATAGATTTCGTCTGGCCGGACACGTCTGAAATGCCAATTTGATCCTGGTCTTTTGGCGGCCTTTTTGTCTTTGCGTCACTGAGCTAATATAACGAGACATCATTCTCTTTTTTGAGGACTGTGTTTGGTTATATTACCGACTTACTCTTCCATTGAGCTATCGTTGGGGATAGTACATTTGGAGTCCATAGCTGAAGGCGGATTTCTTTTCTGATCTGTCGTGCAGACATCAGATAAGCACAAATTTATTTTTCGCTGATCTGTCGCACAGACATCAGACGAAAACAAACACTCCTACTCATCCTCAAACAAAAAACTTACAGACAAGCAATCAATTTGTCACAAGCTGGCATAACCTTTAGCCCTTGTGCACATTTGGCTTCTGTGTGCTCTTCTACAAGACACCAGACCACACCTACTCCACTCCCTCTTGCTGCTTGCATAAAGCCAAGTAGGTGCGAAACAAACATCAGACAAACACACAGACAGAGGGAAAACGAGCAAAGCACTCCCACTCTCTGTTCTGAACCATTTTCCTTGCATTTTCTCTGCAGAAACCAGAGGAGATTACACATCTCTCACATAAGAGCAAGACAAATATTGAAGCACTGTCCGACGACAGACTGACTTCTACAAAACAGCTCTTTTGACCAAACTATCGTTATCTCTGTGTAGGGCCTGACGCCCCATAACTATTTCAACAGAGAAAAGGAAGAAGGAAAATAAGGTTGCATAGAGTGATAAGAATAACAGAAAAAAAAAAAAAAAAAGCAGACGTGACTCTCATAACATAAGATGGAAGACGAGAATGAGCAGGCTGGTGTGACACCAACTGATTATGGTCCTAGTGAGGGAGGAGAGGAACAGGAGACTCAGTACTCAGAAGAGAGGGGGGATAGAGATGGAGAGGAGAGAGAGGAGTATACGTATACAGCCGATGTAGAGTCGACAGGGGGGGGGGGGGGTAATGCACAAGAAGCGAGTGCAGGTCAGACTGGAGGATCTCCGTTGACAGAGGCAGAGAGAGAGATGGAGGATGTTGGCCAGAATATCCCAAATACATGGGAACAGTTGGCTACATATGATGATGAAGAGTCCTTCTTCCTTAACTACCCAACCTATTATAAAACACACATCTACATTCCTTACGAGAAAATAGACCAGGACAAGGTCAAAGCAACCTCCTGATCGAAATTCCCGGCCTTGCGAAGCATCTCTTCAACAAACAGAGGTTTGAGCACGAAAGAGTGCCATTGCAGGATATCAAGTATGGCGACACTCTTACACTGTGCGACATATACGACATGTCTGCAACACTCTACGCTGCTGTGCTCGTTGCGGAATTTTATGAACGCACAAACATACAGTGGAAAAATAAACGCACAACTGCAGCATGGCTGTCTGTCTGTGGTGTCCCCACTGATATCAAGAATCTAGAAAGAAAGTTCGAAGGTAGAAACCAAAGTGGCATTGAGTTTGCCCTTGAGGCTTTTGTAACTGCCTTCACACGGGCTTACAAGGAAATGTACAAAGCACTGAAAGACAACACAAGGCAACATCCTGTTTACGAGGAGGTTGACCAGTCTTGTCAGGTGCTTGAACGCCTCACACAACTCCATAAGGGCCTCTTTGAGGGGAAGGAGCAAAAACCAACATGGAAACAATGGGCCCACACGAAGAATCACACTCTCATTAAAGGCCCTCTCACAACAATCCCAAATAATAACAGAGCTGATAAGTCTTCCATGAGAGAAAAGGCACACTTCCTCTCTAGTACCACATGGCTTGCACAGTTCGTGATTCATCTAGCACGACAGGTGAAAGAAGAAGAGACGAGACAGAAAGAGGAGAAGGAGCAGAAGGAGAAGATAGCTGTGGCAATGGCAGTAGCACGGGTGGCTCCACAGCCAACGGCTCCACCTACCACATCTAACCCAGCTCCCAAGAAAACAGGGGGAGGACCCTCAGGAGGAGGACCCCAAAGGGGAGGAACAGTAATTAACTTGACTGACTCCCATAAGAAAAAGCAGGCGCTGCAGGCAGCTCTAGCTAAAATCAAAATTGGGGGAGGGGGCCTTAAGCTCTATGCTATCACTGCCAATGAGGCTGACACAGAGAAGACCCTCATGACTAAGCTCAATGAGATGGACAGATGCTTCCAGCAAAACCAGTGTGAGGTGGAGCAGGAGTATGAAGTCCTAGAACATCTCTGTGATCGATCCCTCCTTGGAGCTGGTTTTGATCGTATAACTTACGAGAAGTACAGAGGAGAGGAGGAGCTAGCAAGGAAAGGTGGACATGCAGAGATGAGTTGTACTCTGGCCATTGCTGCCCTCATTCGATACTTTAAGGCAAGTGGATACCAACACTTGTGCACTGGCACATTGATTGGGTTTGAAATTTTCGACTTAGTATCGGAGCAGTTGCAGTCTGTCACTCAGCTTGCATCTGTCTTAACAAATGTGGGCACCCAGTACACTCTCTTTTATAACCACAAAGCCATACTCCTATATTTCCTCAGTGCTTTGCACGTCTACAACAAAAATAAGCTCACACTGCTCATGCAAGACTGCAAAACCTTCGACAAGGTAAAGCACTTGAACTTTTTGGAGATGAGCGTTTTTGAGGCCACGACTAAGGCCGTGAGCCCAAAAATGTTGTGGACCGAAGTAATGACCGCTTGTCAGAGGCTCGACAGCCAGACAGCATCCTTGATCGGTTCTGCATCGGCTTCTGCTCAACCGCAAGCCGCACATACGCAACGATCTCTAGGAAAGCGACCAAGAGAGAACAGTCGTGAAGCTAACACACCTTGTATTCGTTGGTGGGCAGGCACAATGCTTCAAACAAACAAATAAGAAATGCCCGTACAACCACGATGTCGAGGACACCCGCATCCGAAACACACTCCTCAAGAACGTACGGTCGGACGAAACCAACACCAACACCGTCGCCGTTCTGCGCCGACTGCGCAATGATCAGGGGTGGAAATTACAGGATGTCGCGGACCATGACCACGAACTAGCTGACGCGATCAATTCTCTTTTCGCTAGAGATGATCAGAAGACGGCAGCCATAGAAGCCGCAAGTAGAAGAAGAGGTGGAACACGAGGAAGAGGAGGAGGAGGGAGAGGAATCAATCGAGGAGGAGGAGCCCCTTTCGCACGAGGCACATACACTTGCGGGGGGGAGAGAGGATTTGTGAGAAGAGGAGGAGGAAGAGGTGTATTTCAAGGTAGAGGAGGAGGAAGATGGGTTGGCCGAGGTGGATACGGCAGCGCAGAGCGCCCGTACCACAGAGATGGGGGCTGGGCAGACGGCTCGAGCTCAAGCTCGAGTTCCTCAGCACTACAGGCCTATGCGACATCAGGCGCAACCACTACCGACACTGATGCCGACTCAGGTAACAGATTTGAGGTAGTCCAATGACTAGAGAAGGAGGGAGAAAACAGAACAACATGCATTGCACGATACACCGTTGTGCAGGTCCCAACCAAGGGTACCAGTGAGTCTAAGAGCCCACAGCAGTCCACAGACCAACTCAAAGGTAGTACAATACCAGTACACCCATCACGACAACAAACAGTGCATGCTGCTAATAGGCAGGCGAGTAAAGCGCTGGCAAAAAGAAAGCAGGCGGGCCTGTCGCAGCCACAGCCGAAGAAAGTAAAAATAGAACCGGCAATCAATCTTATCAACTTGCCGAGACAGACAATAGACAAGGAGGATGGAGGACATCAACCTCTCCTCACGGTCTCAAACAGAGAAAGCAAGGACAATCATCCTTCGCCTGTGAACAATACCCAAAAAGACATTACAAAAACGGCGGAAAGGGAGGAGGAGGCTAACCTCGAGAAAAGGATACAGATTTTAGAACACAAGCTCCTTGTATTGGCCTTAAAAAGTCACCGGCCAGACGCTTTATGCTATACGAACCTTTTTTGTGAAACATTAAATACCTTTATAAACGTTGGTAATGATACTATGGCGAATATTAATATTCTTGGCCAGAAATTTACTACGAAACACCATGAGTGGTTAGAAACTAATATGAAAAAATCATCTGGCACCTTGAAAGGAGTTAGTAGTCGGACGGATATAACGGGCATCATCACTTTAAATTTTAAATTGAAATCCGGACGAGTATATCGAGTGGACTTTTACGTTGTCCCCGAATACCACGGATCTGTTCTTTTGTCGTACGACCAACTGGCGACAATGAACGTAGTGATTGATTGCGCCGCCAAAAGAGTCATATACGGCGTAGAGCCAGGAGAAGAATATACTGTCGACTCTCTCCATGCTATTGACTCATACGAGGCCCTACACCTAGGGGTAGCATCGGAAGGGAAACAGGTGGCCATTACACACGCATATGAGGCATATATGCCAACGGACGCGGTGTCTAAAGATGGTTCAAACCTGTCAGACAAGAGAGAGGCCGAGGTCTATACGGCTACAGTCTCTACACAATGGGATAAAAAGTCGATAGACGATCTCATTGAAAAGAGGAAAGAGGAGATTATATGCATGGGAAAAAGTTGCCCATCGTTGGCGAGATTTGAAGAAGGAGCAGGGGTTGATGTATATATTATCAACGGGTATTGCTTTCACGTAAAGGTGGAAGAGAAGGACAGACAGGAGTTTATACCGAGGAGAAGGGGACGACTCCCTGATATCCCGGCAGAAGATATTAAAAGCTTTATTACCGAATTCTGGGGTGACGAGCCTACGTGGCCGCGCTCACTGACAGAAGTGAAAAAGTGCCTGCGCACTCTTTTTGAAAATAATAAACCATATACGGTCATACTCCCGTACAATGAGAAGGCGATATGGGCGCAGGAGATACGGGACCGGCTTATTGATCATCCGATACCGGTGCCCTCACGGAAGCAACACTTAGTGGTGGCTTGTCGTCTCGGGACTCGTGAGCAGAGCAGTGCATACAAGCGGAAGCTCAGAGACCAGGACAAGTTGAAATTGATTCCTCAAGCATTCACATGCTTCGATGGTTTCTACACCCAAAAAGCTCCGTTGCAATATGCGAGATTAATAGATATGTTGGTAGGTCTGGCGGAGGACGACGAACCAGACACTGCCACATATGAAAAAACGGGAATGGACGATATATCAGAAGAAGAGTTGGGCTTGGAGGAGGACAGAGCACCCCTCAAGCATCAAAAGAGAATGTCAGAGGAGGAGTTTAAGGCGGCGATAGACGAGAAATTGGCAGGAGGAGCAGGTACGGAGAAGGAGAAAGAGGTTTTGAAAGAGAGATTGAAGGCGAACAAAATGATTTTTGACCCCCCTCAAGCGGGAGGTGTCAAGCCGGAAGACTTCACCGCGGTTATTTGTAAAATACCAGGTGCTGAGCCTTCACCGGCGCCACGACGGGCAAATCTGAGTATACATGAAGCAAAGATCGCAGAAGAACAAGCGCGGCAGTTACTCGATGAGGATTTCATTGAGAGATCGACATCTCCAATAGTTTCCCAACCGAGACTGGTGCCTAAACCGGGAGGAGAATGGCGCTTAACGGTTAACTATGCCCGCGTCAATAAAATTTTAGAGGAGGAACGAAATCCATTACCTACTCTTGAAGAAGGAAGGCGAGTATTGCGGAACGCCAAGCTATACTCAGTCATTGATCTGAAGAATGGCTTCTGGCGAATTCCACTGGATGAAAAGTCCAGATGGCTGACTGCATTTGTAGTAGGAATGGAGATATATCAGTGGAAAGTACTTCCGATGGGACTCAAACAGGCCCCGGGACTCTTTCAGAAAGCGATGCAAAGCATGCTGAGTAGCAAATATAATGACCAGACAGAGGGAGGTTTCATGAGGAGAAGAGGACAGAAGGCGGGAGAGTACGCATTTTGTTACATCGATGACATTATCGTGTACTCCAATACGATGGAAGAGCACATCGACCATCTAACAGATATTTTCAGGCGTATCAAACTATTTGGCCTGAAATGTAATTTGAAGAAATGTCAACTCGCAAAGACAAGCGTGACATATTTGGGGTACGAAATCTCTTACAAAAGAGACTCGATATCCAAAGAGAAGAGGGAGGAGATCATGAGCCGGCAGAGGCCGAAGAATCGCACAGAGCTGCACTCATTTCTTGCGATGGCGCAATATTACAGCCAGTTCATACCCTATTGGGGTCCAACTCGGACTAAGTTGCAGAGAATGATCGACTTCGGTGATTTTGAGAAGTGGGATGATTAAGCCTTAGAAGCGTACAACACGCTCAAAGATCTCATCTATAAAGATCCGAAGGATGGCGGACTCGTGCTGATGATGGCCGACTTTTCGAAGCAATTCGTAGTCGACACAGACGCATCAAAGTTCGCGATCGGCGCAGTCTTACAACAGGAAGATGAGGAGAAAAAGTTGCGCCCGATCATGTTTATAAGTAGAAAGTTGTGCTCGGCGGAGCGAAACTATTGTACGAGACAGAGAGAGGCATTGGCGGTGGTCTGGGCCCTCAAACGGTTGAGAGAGTATTTATGGGGTGGACCTCAGTTTATAGTAAGGCCTGATCACCAGAATTTACTATGGCTGATGAATCATGAACAGACTGGCCGTCTAGCGAGATGGCAGGCATTCTTGTCATGTTTCAATTTTACAATGGTCCATCTACCCGGCAAGCGAAATGTTGTCGCTGACAGCCTCTCCAGGCTAGAGTTTCACTCAGAAGTGGCAGCTCTCGTATCATCAGCAGAAATGGAGGATCTATCCCCAGACTGCACATACGAAGTGCATCATATCGAGTCGATGCAGATGGCGAGAGGGGTCCGATATAACCGATCGGGTGTCATAGCCCGCAAGGTCCGGATCATGGGATATATTGTACAGCACATGTCCTCGAGGATGCTGCGTGGTCCTATGAAGCATATGAGAATTTGAAGGCGGAGATAAAACAAGAAGAGATTAAGCAAGAAGCATATGCGCCCTCGCAGGAGAACAAGGAGGAGTTAGACGAAAACCCTGAGAGGATAGGAGTGCAGCTAGAGGATGGGACTATCCACATAGCCTCACCCACTGCATGGAGACAGCAACAGGCTCTCGATCTGGAATTCAAAGAGCTAATACAGCTATACAAGAACCCGAACGAGCTGAAAATGACGAAGGAGATTAAGGAGCAACAGAAGGAGATGGGTGGAGAGACGGTCTCTTGTGGTACAAAGGCCAACACGGGCGCTATGCATCACAACCAGACAAATGGACTCTCTGGGTTCCTGAGAAACTCAGACACATCATTTTTGTCGCTGCTCATAACTGCCCACGACTGGCACACCCAGGCCGACAAAGAACGCATATGTTCATTTCGAGACGATTCTGGTGGAAGAAGATGAAGGAGAATATTGATGAACAGGTCAATGCATGCATCCCATGCAAGACATCCAAAACACCATTGAAGGCGAATTTTGGCCTGATCGGGACTTTTCCTTTACACTTAGGAATGTTCGAGTTCTTACACACTGATCATGTAGGACCTTTCCCGGTCACGACGGAAGGTTACAGATACCTTCTAACGGCCATAGACAGAGCCACCAACTATGTATGGGTGGTCCCAGTCAAAGACGTTACGGGCGAAACAACAGCCAAGGCGTTGATTGACAGGATCATCTCACAGATTGGGGTGCCGAGAAAAATATGCTCAGATCGAGGCTCTGACTTTAATAATGAAGTCATCGACAAGCTATCTGCATATTACGGCATGAAATGGCAATATGTCACCGCCTATAACCCCAGAGCGAACGGCAAGATAGAGCGGGTGCATAGACCTCTCAAGGCCGCGCTGAAGATGTATTGTATGAAGAAGGAGAACCAAAAGGCATGGGTGGAGGCAGCATCCTCGTTTGCCTTTGCTATGAATTGCCTACCCTCTATAGCGTTAGGTGGTTCAAAAGGTTCCGTCTCGCCATACCAATTGGTAAATGGGCGTGAGCCCGCCATCCCAGCCTCACTGCTGCACCCAAAAGATTCATGGGCAGATCAGGATGAGCTGTTTGGGGTGAGACTTCGGGAGAAGATGGAGGCGGAGCAAATAGTACAGGCGCATAGGGAGGCGGAGCGCAGGAAGACTGATGCTGAAGGTGTCAGGCAGGCACACCTGGATCAAGTCAGATTTCAGGTCGGGATATTGTACTACTGTATCATCTTCAGGTTCCTCAGGGAGTCAGCTCGAAGCTGTTCATCCACTGGAAAGGACCATACCAGATCATGGAACAGATGGGGCCTTTGAATTATAAAATCAGGGGCAGAGGGAAAGTTCAAATAGTCAATGTACGAAGGCTGATTAAGTATGATCCCTTCCTACTTGAAGATGAGTCCGTTGATCAAGCACTCAAACGGATGAAGGCTGACTTTAAAGAGATCCCACCAATCCGTCAGGAAGATATCTCGGAACGGGATGCCTACAGGGCACCAATTGCGGAGAAGGAGGAGGCTGAGCTGGAGAACAAGCGGGCCACCGACCGCAAAAGTGCGGCGGGGACTCAGACCCGCAAAAGGGTGGAGTCGAACGTGCCGGAAGGAAAGTTCACGGAGGCGCAAATAAGGAGAGCGCAAAATGACCTTATCTACGACCGACCGAGAAAGGCGATAAGGACGGCACGTTCGCAAGGAGTCCATCAAGAGGGGAGCGATGACGGAGATCAAGACCCTCGCGCGGGCAATGACACTCTCGTTCACCCCAGTTGGAAAGAAGGAGATGCGATTGGACATATTTCATGGGCCAAAGACGCTTTTTACTTGGTGAGGCCTGCAGCTCAACACGTAGCCGATGACACGCTCTCAGATTTATATCTCATGAGAGTCATGGCAGTACCTCACAAACGCCATACGCGATCGAATCGAATTTCGACTGCGGCACAAATAATACCAGTCTTACATTTCTGGAGGAGTCTGGATCCAGTGGAAGATCCTAAAGTAAGACAATACCTTCCAGTATATAAAGACGCCAAGAAACTTGAGACATGGGATGATACCATATCTCCACAGATAAAGATCATACCGCGTGGACCATACAAGCACTACCACGAGGGGTGCTGGACATTCCTTTTGACTTGGCACAAGGCGCAATCCCTCACAAAATTTGGGACGTCCTCGAACAGTCTACCTTAGACTTAACTTTGGTTGGAGGTCCTCCACCAGGTAAAGGAGTCCGCGCGCGTAAACGGCGTCTATAGTAAGTATTTTTTTTCTCTAGAAGTATTGTGGACCTGATGGATTGCGAACATAGCATTGATCCAATATCGTCCCGACAACCTTACTTAGATATTAAAGCTACTACAGCATTCATTCTTCTAGAGATTAACAAGACACAGCTGACAAAAAATAGGCATTCTATTCTCTTGCTTCGGCAGAGACAGACGAGACGGCCACGAAACAGCACCGTTACGGGATCGCTATTTGAGTGAGCGATGGTGTTTCCTGGATACGACCCGCATTAGTACCAGAATGATGATCTCATTAAAGACTCTACAGTCTAATCAAGAACTGATATATTAATAACATGAACTGCTACACCGGATTCCATCGATCTCTACTTGTATCGGCATATCGCAAGGTTAGGGCGCACTCAACCCAACTTCGGATGTAGTCGTCAGACTTGATCACCTGACACTATATTAAATGATACCGATTTATACAAGGGTATGTCTTCACAAAAAGTAAATGTATTTATGGAAACCTACTTACATATATATGGAAATGGTGACATTACATTATTACTCAACCATAAAACATTATACTTGACATACTGCACAAATATCTTATCGACAGAAGAAAGACGAAGATTTTAATATAGATACTGAATGTGCTAGAGTATATATACGATTGGTACCGGGGCAAGTATCATTGTTGTTTTATACTTGAACTGCTAATTCGTGGGTTGATGTATCTTCATACATAACTCTAAACGAATCTTAGTCAGAAAAGAAATCAGTTCAAAGCGTATTATTG
>WBZZ01004926.1:0-25000 GCA_019918135.1 Paulinella micropora
TAACGACAAGATAATAGAAGCGAGTTATGACCTTAAACAAGATGCGGTAAGCGACCCCGTGAAAACAAATATTGTAGTTGCTTTATTTACGACTTGCCACGCGAGGATTAGACTATATGAGATGATGGACAAACTAGACGACAGAGTTCTATACCACGATACGGACAGTGTCATATACACAACAGACTTAACGAAAGGCGAAACAGATGTGAAAACGGGTAAGTTGTTAGGTGAATGGACGGACGAACTACACGGAGCAAAGATTATGACCTTTATCGGAGGCGGACCAAAGTGTTATGGATATGTCTTAGATAACGGCAAAGCAAGTATGAAAGTAAAAGGATTTAGTATGAATTATGAAAACAATAAATCATTAAATTTACCAAATATGTTAAGTGTCGTTAGTTGCGGACTTGGAACAACAGCGACCTTTTGAAAACGGCAAGAATGAATTGTTAGAGTTGCTTAAGACTCAGGAAGAAAAATTGATAGCTAAACGAATTGAAAAATCTGGTAAAGTTGTTATAGTAGAGAACAGCAAGATAACAAGAGATAAACAACAGAAAAAATAACGAGTGAATACTTAGAAAAAATATTCAGCTTTACTTACACTAAAAGAAATATTATAGGTATTGTAGATAATGCGATTGAAACAAGGCCGTTTGGATATTAAATGTAGGGGCAAGCCCCTACAACCCCAAGGGGGTTTGATTGAGAAGCCTTGCTTCTCAAAGCAAGAAGGGGTTTCCCCTTTCTAATAAAAACTTTATAGATATATTTTTTGCCTTACCTTTGAAGCTTCTAATTGTATGAATTCCTTTTGTCGGCTTAACTAACTTAGTATTTACAGCCGTAGCCCCTAACATCGATACGGGGTCAAATGCGGTTCGGTAGTTCGTGGTCAGCTTCGCAGTCTTCGCCCTTTTACCTCTCGGATTTACTTTAACAGCTACTCGGTCAATCACTCCTTCAATGAGGTCTCTCGTGCTACTGCCTTTGTTGTATGTGGTCGCCCTTACACCCGTCTGCCTGCTTAAATCTTTCGCAATCGTTCCTCCAAGGCTATGACCCGTCAACTCTACATTATCCTTACCATATTTTTTTATTACTTCGTCAACCAGCTTCTGCTCTTCTTTATATCTCGGAGTTCGTTTCAATACTCCTTTTACTAATGCAACATCGGTGAGCAGGTCCCGCTTATCTACTGAGCCTCTAAATGCTACAATAGCTTTTCCATCTTTTTCATAATATACGGTTGATTTTTCTTTGCTGGCGACTGGTTTCCATCCGTCCGCACCTTTTCTGTCCGACCGCGACAAATAGACATCCTCTGACAACTCCGCACTTCCACCCCTTTTGCTTTCTGTATTCCTTGCCCGCCTTTTTCAATGCCTCCCCGTAGCTTATACCTTGTTTAGCGGAGTAAGCCTTTACGAATTTAATCCACTCGGCCATCCTATATTAATTATTTAATTATTTTTTTTAATACTGCCAACTATATACCCTACGGGCATAGACCGTATACATCCTACTATGTCCACCCTCACAAGGCTGTGCGAGAAGTTCCAAAAACTTTCCATTGAAGGAGAAAAAAAATCCTTCTCGTTGGAAGATGTTCAAAAGGTAATCCACGACGAAATAAAAGCGATTGAAGAAAAGAGAAATACTCAACCAAAAGACACATTTCATTTTGGTAAATGCAAAGGTAAAAAAATAGAAGACATCGCGAAGATTGATAAGCCGTATATTGCATGGTTAGTTCGTCAGCCGTGGTGCCGAAATAAGGATGAATTGAAAAAGTATTTGTAAAAGTATTTGTATTTTTTTTGCTTCCGCGAAGGGGGTTGTAGGGGCGAAGTCCCTACTAGTGGTCTTCAATAAAATTAACTATAACACTTACATTTCTTCCATTATTAACAGTCGCAACAGACTTTTGTAAAAATGTTAGATTTTCGCCAGGAGCGAGTTGTATATCGTAAGTTCGCAGGTCAATAAGTTGGCTAGAAGTAGCATTAACATAAAGTTTAACAATGACATCCGTTATAGAAGCACCACCGCCAAGAGCGGTCGCACTGTTGTCCTTTGATACGATTGAAGTTTTGGCATCAATATCAACGAAGTTCTGGCCCGTAAGTGCTCCACTCGTTTTCACAATTCGCACTATGTTAACCTTGCTATCTTCGTTTGAAATGCTCACTAGTGTTGGATAAACGATTGAATAATTAGTCGCAACACCATTGTTGGTGCCTTCAACAAACAAACCGACACTAGCAGTTTTTAGAATTTGGACACCATCGCCCGCAGCAAAATTAGATATATAAGCGGAGAAGGGTAAAGTTGTATTCCTCAGACTAACTCCCGTATGAATGTTCGCATATTTAATAGTGTGTATTAATTGAAATTCGCCACTCTCTGGGTTCTCACTTAATAGCACCAAAGCCCAAGTATTGAAATTGAATTTGAAATACATTTCCCTTCGTCCAATCAATGTAAGGCATATCTCCTGTTCCATCACAAGGGTCATCCCAGTCTGCTTGCTGTATGAAGTTGTCATCTCCTGCTATTGAATGGAGGATGAGCATTCCGTCCTCATTGTCTTTCCAAAAATAGAAACCGTTGTTGCCATCACTTTCTCCTATTCCAATAAATGAACGATAATCTTTGGTTTCATCTGTTTCCCATAAGGCAGTAAAGCGACACAGGACACCCATACCCGTTCTGTATTTTGTTCTTTTTTTGCTCGACAATACCGCAATAGCATTAACCTTTCTTTCTGTTTCTAATTTAGCCATATTCGTGTCAAATGAAACTGTCGCCTTTGTTTCTGTTAACGTCCATATCCGTGTATTAACTGTGTATGGAAAGATTTCCTGTAATACTGGTGTTAATGAACTGGTTAATGCTTCACCGAAGGCGGTTTTCATATTGGGACCTACGTGGCCATCATATCCGACTTTGAAATTTACGAAGTCTCCGTCTGGATTTTGTGCTACTAAATTTCGCTGGTGAGTGGTCATAGTTCCTGTATTAACAAAAAAATAAATCATCTATCAAAATTAATTGTAAGTGCCTTTTTTCAAAAACCACTTACGATCTCAAAAACCTATCACCTAACTGGAGGGTTAAGACATCAAAATTTCAATTCCCTTAACAACAACGGTCCTTTGAAGAATAGCATAAGTATAATAATTCAATTGTTCCGCCTCAGTCGCACTCCATTCATATCGCCGTTTGGTGTCCAAGGACAGGCCAGCCACTTCATAACCCTCTTCTTCTCTCTTGTCATAAAGCGGGCGGTTGTGGTCCCAGAAATCAACGTGAAACCAGTTATATTTATACACATTAGAGTTCAAAATAGCTGAACCCTTAATTTTTTCCTTCAAAAGCATATAATCCTCATCATTACCACATTTGATGTCAAACTGCTGAGTTCTATTGCTATCCAAAGTAGTGTAATAATCGACAATCTTAGCTTGTGCTCGGTTATCGCAATCAAATGCTGTGTTTGAAGTTTCGGTATTATTAAATCCGCTAGTGTAAATTCGGCGAATTCTCTCACCCTGCGAGCGGTTCATCTTCAAAACGAATGACTGAGTGCCTGCCGCGAGATTAGTTTTCCAAGAGAGAGGGTATTCGGTCTTGAACGAAAAGCCTTCACCCGCAATCTTTTGTTGAACACCCACGATAACATTAGGATCAGTTTCAACAGCGAGAAAGAGGTTAAGGTTGGTAATATTCGCAGGCTGTCCGAACAGAGTTGCTCCTGCTGAAACACTAAGGGCATCAGTTCCATAAAATACTGTTTTGTTTGTTCCCTCCCACACAATCCTTAAATCAAGAATTTCATTAAAGCCGATAGTCTTATCAATTTCAAAAATGGTTCCAAAAAGCATACCCAGAGGAATAGACACATTGATATATCAGGAGTCTTTGAATCAACAGCTCCACCTTCAAAATACTTCGCCTCCTCATAAGCAACATTTACAACAGAAGCAACACCAGTTCCGTTAGCAATAAGCAAATCATTATGACGGCGGGCTGTGATAGGTGGCTGTGCTGCGAAATCTTGAACTCTTGACCCAAATGTTCGCACCATTTTGGTTATACGAGTGATAATATGGGCGGATTCATTACCAGCACTAGTATCACCAATAGCAGTGAAGGCGGTTGCTCCATCATCAAATACATTCGCATAGCCAGCATCTGTCATAGCCTTTCTATCGGCAGGCGAGGCTTGTGTATCATTCGGCACATTACACTTTCGAAGCATAGCACCATAACCAGACCCAGCACCGTGGTTATCCAAAGCCATAAATCTATCATAGGAAATCTCAGGCTTCCAAATCATCTTAGTGTAATTTCCCACGTGTTGAAGATTACACAGATACTGACCGCTTCGGCTTCGTAGTTCAATCGTCTTAATCATTGGCAGGCAGTCCATATGAATTTTGTTATAATGACTGCCACCACCCGAATCTGGTGTGTAGGTAAATCGCAACACTGACCTCGCAAGGTTCAAAGGACGAGTAGGAATTTCAAAAGTTGATTCAATTCCTCCCACTGTTGTAATAGGTATAGTCGCAAGACTTTCGCGGGCAGTAAGTTTGTTAAGCGAATACTTACCGCGAATGAGCTCGCTCTGGCTGTGTGTAAGTTCTCCTCCATATTGGACGGGCATTTTTTCTTTTTTTGTTGTGTGGTTCTATATCTTATAGATTTAAAAAAAAATAATTAAATTAACGAGATTTTAACAAATTAAAAAATGATGAAAATAAATTAAAATAATTCGTCTCGCGGTAAATTAACAATTTCATTACAATACCCAACCCGTTTAGGTTTATTGGTTGGTCGTTTTCGTCAGTTAAGTAAAACCTAAATACATTGCTTGTATTGGTGGACAGTCTTTTGCCATACTCCGACCCGCTTCCGTCGTAGATAACAGAGCCGAACGGGATTTCATTCGCCGTATACATTTCTTGTAATACGTGATTATCACCCTCACCAACGAGGTCGCTTTGAAGATATAAAGTCTTTTCGCCTGTTAATATTATGACATTGATGACCTTAGGTTATTATTAGCGAAGAAATAGGTAGAAGACCGCTCAAACCCTATAATTTCGTGGATGCGAGTTTCGTCGTCAAATACAAACCGAGGTTGGATGTTAATGGGATTGTTCGCTACGGTAAACAATAGCTTGCCGTCTTCTGGGTCAGTGTTTGTGTTGTTGCTTGTTATTGTGTATGTGTAATGGTTGGGGCTATCTGCGGTTAGCACTTCGGCCAGCTTTTTTTTAAGTTGTTCATCGTGTAGTTGCCCTCTGGTATTGTAATGACCGCCTCATTACCGTTCTCACTCAGAGTGAAAGTGTTGTAAGGACTTGCCACAGAGTAACATGATTTCGGCACATAGATATGTAAAACTTTACAATGTGTTGGGTTGTCCAATCCTCTCAAATCCAAAGAGTGTGTAAAGTCGCTATCTGTGCCATTTATCCTATTTTTGCTGTTTATGTAATAGATGCCACTACTTCGCCCACCCTTATACTCCATCGCAGAGACTTCGCCTCCGCACCTCCAATTGAGTTTATATATAGGAAAATATATTTTTGTTTTTATTTGAATATTTACTGGCGGGGTCGTAGGGGGAGCAGGCCCCTACTAAATAAATGTATCAAAGCCGTAGCCGTTCTGTGATTTCAATTCCTCCGCCTCCTTCTCCTTCAAATCAGTCCATCCACTAGCAAATTTAAATCTCGCTCCTTTTGCTCTCAGGAGAAGAAACAGCATTGAGTGCCATCCGCAGGTATCCGAGGTGTCGCTTTGTTGTTTAATTAACCTTCATTAATAAATAACTATCAGGACGGCTTTTATCTAACAGCTGTTTCGTTTGATGTTGGAAAAGTTCAGTCGGCTCATATTCTGCTAGCGGGTCATAAACTTCAACAGCCCTGTCTCCATTCAAAGAAATCCAAACAGCTAGCCAGTGCGAGCCACCTTGATTATGGCGGTCCAAGTTCATTATGAAACCGTATCGCTTTCTACTTCCTGGGTTCAAAGTGTTGAGTTGGTCGCTTGGAACTGTGCCGAGAAACCACTTATGTTTTTTCATAATCTCATTTATTTCGTGTGTCATCAAACCTTTGCCTGTTCCATCTTGTGGAGTGTCGTTTTCTAAGGGTGGTGGTTGTGTATCGGGTGCTTGTTGTTGGTCGGCTGCTTGTTTTTGGTCGGGTGCTTGTTGTTGGTCGGGTGCTTGTTGTTGGTATGGGGGTGGTGGTTGTCCCTGTGTCAACTCAAATATTAGCTGTTTAGCCTCGGGTGAATTAGGGGTTTGTTGTTGTGTCTGGGGTGTGGATGGTGGTTGTTTTGTCTGCGGTGTTTTCTTTTCTGTTGCCTTAGTTTCTTTTACGAGCTTATCTAGTTTGTCCCAGCCTTCATCGGGAGAAGATGTGTGTATAAGCCGATGAGTGATTGGTGTGTTAGTTTTGATGAAGCTAAACCTCTAATATGTGCTGGCGATGCTTCGTGGTATAAAATCTATTCGTTTGAATGTTCATTTCTTTGAGTTAGAAGGCGAAGGAAGGCAGATGCCTATAAGTAAGGTCAAAATACCTACATAAGTATTGGCAACCTCGCACGGAATGTTCTTTCAGATAACCTAACGATACAAAGTGTGATTATAGATATAATAATACCCATCTGAAACAGATACTTAATAAGTCTGCTGTCAGTTGGTCTGTTTCTTATACAACAACAATTCCAGTTATCTTCCAGTTCGTGCTCTACTTTTTTTTCTTCATTCTTCAATGAAATGTCTAAAACACGATTTTTCAACTCGGGAGTTAGTTCGCCATCCGCCATATCAATAATGGGTGGTGGTGGGTGTAATCTAGGGGGCATTGCAAGTGCTTTTTTTTTTCAAAAAACCACTTACGATCTCAAAAAATATATTGGGATTGTAAGGGCTTGTCCTTACGGAAATACTTCCGTTCTCAGTTCTGCTAATTGGTTGGTTTGGTCTTGTATTATATTAAGTAAAATTTTATTTTCTTTTTCTAAATTATTGATTTTTTCTGACAATTGTTGAACTGCTTTAATTAATGGTGCGATAAACTCTGGATAAGCAATAGTATAACAATAATCACCAGTATCAACCATTTTGACATCTTGTGGTTTATACATTCTCCTTTCAATTTACATTCTGCTCTTTGCTTTTCACAAGGAACCAAAACAGGATTTTTAGATAAACCTGCAAAGTCTGATATATTCAATTCTTGTAGTAGGTCGTCTGATTCCTGTGCTATCATACCCATTCTAAGTGGTGTAGTGTTTTCAATCATGCGAAAGCTGACTGGATTTAACTTATTAATCAATTCTAAACCAGGACATTCTTTAATATCTGTTTTTAATCTTCTATCGGAAGAAACATAAACATTTAGCGAAACGACTAATTGTCCATTGTCTCCTCTTAATGACATTTTACAAGCATTTGAATTATTTTCCCGTATAAAACCATTAGAAGAACTATTTGGCACTCTAAATCTAATAGCGTGAGATGAAAAATCGCCAGTTATTGAAGCAGGGGTTGTCGCTCCGTTTAGTGCTTTACCAGCCCCAGAACTCGCCATATAAATTCCCCAGTCTGTATTACCTGTGTCCCACATAAAAAGCCCATTATTGCTTCCTCCATCTACCGCACTTTAAATGGATAACCTTGAACCGCCATCTGATACTAACATCGCACTAGCATAAAAATTACTATTAGCAACTAATGACCCGCTCCCTTTCGCACAAAAATATAAATTTTGATTTCCATCGCTTCCCGCGGCGTACATTGAATTATAACCAAATCCGACACCCTGAGTGCCATTGCTGTGCCTGAATTCAACACCCCCAGAAGCCTGGCAGAGATTTGCTGAAACATATAATCCAACGGGGGTGCCGTGAGACCCGCTTCTCGCTTCCCCTTATGTCAGCCGTGCTATTTACAACCGATATACCAGCATTAGCAGTAATTAATCCGCTGGTCGTTAATGTGGTTCCTGACACTCCCGCATTAGCAGTTATTAATCCGCTGGCTGTTAATGTGGTTCCTGTTAATCCAGATTAGCCGTTATCAATCCGCTCGCCGTTATGGCTCTAGTTGCTGTTATTGCACCGCTCGTTGTTAATGAGTAGCCTGAAATATTTCTAACATTTGTTATATCATAATTAAATGTCTCATAATCAAAATACAAACTTGCTATACGGGGTTGGCTTCTAAATGAAGTTCCGCCACTCCCCGTCGTATTCACGATAAATATGATATATCTCGCATTAACATTTGAAGCGGGTGTATATGTCTTCGTTGTTTGTGAAGCCCAAGCCTCTCCGGTCCTGCTATCCCATAAAGTGTATGTAATGTTATCCGCACTTGTTCCTACATACCAAATACTCGGGGTTGTTTCAATGAAGTTAGCAGACGAAGACCGCACATAATATGTTTTTATCTTGTATATCGCACCTAAATCAATTTTTATATATTCGCCTGTGTATGGTGTTCCTCCCCAAGTATTCGTAGTTGCGGGAGTTCTTGAATATGCTCCTGTTGTGTCGTTATAGTATATAGCCGTAGACCAATAATTGTTCTGGTCAGCATTGAAAGCATAATAATATGCTGGATAATATTCATCGGAAGCAGAAGCAACGAATGGAGAAGGTAAAGAATTGGTTGTCATAGTCTGCGGAGCTGAGTATAAAGTAAAAGCAGAAGCCCCATATTTTACATCCCCTGTCATTGTTCCACCTGATAAAGCAAGAAAGGCCAATGGCCCAGTGGAATTTACCCAGTTTCTGCCGTTGTATGTTAATAATTGACCGTTTGCGGGTGTTGTTATTATTACATCACTTAAAGCATCTATTGACTTAGTTCCTAGCCGTGTGTCAAAGTCTGTATTTGCTCTGGCTGTGGTGTAATATAGATTAGTGCCTTCTGCTAAGTTAGTTGTTGATTTAGTGGCTAGTCGTGTGTCAAAATTTGAATTATCCCGTGTGGTTGTGAAATATAAATTGGTGCCTTCTGCTAAGTTGGTTGTGCTCTTAGTCGCTAAGTGAGTGTCAAATCTCGCATTAGTGTAATATAAATTAGTGCCCTCTGCTAAGTTAGTAGTTGATTTAGTCGCCAGTCTCGCATCAAAATCTGTATTTGCTCTGGCTGTCGTGTAATAAAGGTTTGTTCCCTGTGCTAAGTTAGTAGTCGATTTAGTCGCGAGACCATCAGTATAATATAGATTAGTTCCTTCTGCTAAGTTAGTGGTTGATTTAGTAGTTAGCCGTGTGTCAAAGTCCGTATTAGCTCTGGCTGACGTATAGTAAAGGTTCGTTCCCTCTGCTAAGTTAGTGGTTGATTTAGTAGCTAACCGTGTGTCAAAATTTGAATTATCTCGTGCGGTGGTGAAATATAAATTAGTGCCTTCTGCCAAGTTGGTTGTTGATTTTGTTGCTAATTGAGTGTCAAACCTAGCATTAGTATATAAGTTTGTTCCTTCTGCTAAGTTAGTAGTTGATTTAGTAGCTAGCCGTGTGTCGAAGTCTGTATTCGCTCTCGCGGTGGTGCAATATAGATTGGTTCCCTCTGCTAAGTTGGTGGTGCTCTTAGTTGCCAATTGACTATCAAATCTTGCTGTGGTGTAATATAAATTAGTCCCTTCTTTTAAATCTGTGGTGCTTTTGGTTGCGAGCCGTGTGTCAAAATCTGTGTTGGCTCTTGCTGTCGTATAGTAAAGGTTTGTTCCCTCTGCTAAGTTAGTGGTTGATTTAGTCGCGAGACGTGTGTCAAAAGCATCATCAAATGTCGCAGTGGTTATGATTGAAGAAACCAATATCGTATTTAGTAAATTAACTCCTGTTATGTTCAAATATCCGCCCATATTAATATTCCCGAACTCATCCACATTTATCGGAAAGGTTTTATTTACCCAGCTTATTGAATTATATGTTAGATCACTATTCATAGCTATTGGTGCGGTTATGACTACATCGGAGAGTGTGTCTATTGACCCCAGGGTGGTATTCCTCCATTTGCCATCCACATCATTATAAGTTAAGTATTGCCCGACCGTTGGTGCGGATATGTTTGTGTCTATCAAATTATAAAGGCTGGTTTGATGCGGATTACTTGTATTAGAACGGTGTTGAGTTGAGGCTTTAACCTCGTCGTTGTCCCTTACTCGTTGCTCGGTGTAGTATAAACGGCTTCCTTCTTTGATGTCTGATGTTGATTTGGTAGCTAGTCTCGCATCAAATCGTCCGTCAGTATAGTAAAGATTTACGGGGTCGGCATCTTCTGGCACCCTGTCTGTATTTAAGCCTACTATATTTGTGTTCGTTAAATCGAGGTTGAGTATGTCGAGCGAGTCGCAGGTTAAGTCATTCAAACCCAACAGACTTTTGAATTGACTCATTGTATATATTTTGGATAATAATTAATCCGAATAAAAATTATTTTTGGTTAGATATACAACCGAAACAAACGATGCCTAGAGGTAATAGAGAGATTGCCATAAAGAACCTTGGAAAAGCGACTGTAATGAAGAAACAGTATGCGAGGCAGAGAAAGATTGAGAGAGCTAAGGAATTACTCGCGGAGGAAGAGGCGAAGAATGTGAAAGAAATGACAGACGACGAAAAGATGGACCACATCACTAAGAAGCAGTTGGCTAAGGATATGATTGATGGTAGGGATGGTGAAAAAAGTGAGGAAAGCAATGAAAGTGATGAGGAAGTAGAGCACGACTTTGTTGATATTGTTGCGCGACGGGTTGCGGGAATGAAATTAAAGACTAAACAGAAAAAAAAGAAAGTGGTAAAAAAGAAACTGCCTGAATTAGAAGAGAGCGAGGATAGCGAAAGCGAAAGTGAAGAAGAGGAAGAGCCTAAGCCTAAGAAGGGTAAAGGTAAGAAATCAAACATATCAGTTAATGTTTATAACCAACAACCCGAGAAACCAAAAAAAGAAAACAATGATACATCTAAAATTTTTCTCAAGTTCTAATATAGATGAACAAGATAAAAAACCTACCATTAGATGTTCGTTTACACATTATGGACTATCTATATAATCGTTTTGAGTATGACTTCAATAGCTGTTATGTGTGTGGATTGAGCTTGTGCTTAGCGAACAGACAGATTACTGCGATTGACGATACATTCGACCGATTTTATACTTATGAGTTTTGTTCTAATTATTGTTTTGAACTAGAAAAAAAGAAAGATTAATATATAAGGATACAGCATTAGGTGTCATTAAGTATTAGATGGACCACAAACATACAGCTATCGCTGTAGGCGATAGCAATCCGCAAAATACTGAAAGTGGAGGTGATGAGGCGGAGTCTCTGCTAGATAAACAAGAGCTTGAACAACAGAAAATTAAAGAGGCTTCTGAAATACACCATCAATCTAAGAACCCTAAAAAATGGAATACTATACTAGCCCCTGAGCCTGAACCATTAAGCCAAGTGTTTATTGACTTAATGGATATGTCTAAAATAGCTACTAAGAAAGGAAACAAAAACTACAATTTTGGTTTAGTGATGATTGATGTTTATTCTCGTGGTTGGATTGAACCGATCAAAAATAAATCAACTGGAGAAGTATTGGAAGGATTTAAAAAAATGTCAAAACCTAAAAGGATTACATCAGACAACGGTAGTGAATTCAAAGGGCAAGTTGCTGAATACTTTAAAGAGAACGAGATCGAACACGCAACAAATGAAGTTGGCGACCACCGAACTATGGGTATAGTAGATAGATTTATTAGAACAATAAGAAATGATTTAAATTGGATGTGGGAAGTTAATGATGATTTTATTTGGGTTCCTTACATTTATTAAATTGTTAATAATTATAATAATACATACCATAATACAATTAAGGCTACACCTATGGAAGTCTATGAAGGTAAAAAGAAAAACGATCAAGAAATATACAGAGCCGGTCTTATTAATAAATTTCCTAAGGGCTCAACCGTGAGAAAAGAATTAGAACGAACTGTTTTTAGTAAAGGGGATGTTCAGTTTTCAAAGAAAGTATATACAGTTAAAGGCCGTAAAGGCTTCAAGTTGGTTTTAAGCGACCACGAATTAATTAGTCCACAACAATTATTAAAATCTAAAATGGAAGAACATCCAGACGAAGTTAAACCTCAACTCGCCGATAAAGTAAAGGAAGCAACTAAGGAAAAGAAGATTGGCCACTTATTAAAGGCATTAGATATAAAACCGGAGAATATCCGTAGTACTAGTGCTCGTATCAAAAAGAAAAAAGAGATAATGGATTTATAAGTTATTAATAATATAACCGGAAGCTAAGTCTACTACCTTAAATTACAAAAAAAAAATAGTGTGAAATATTTATTACACAACTTTCGCGGGAACAATCTTCGCAAGTCTTTCCATCTTGCCTGCAAGAACTGATTCCACATTTTTCAAGCTGGGTGAAAAAACTTAGACCCATCTTTCAAATACACTACCATTACAAGATTACCCTTGCGGATACTTGCAACAGCGGTTCTCAACCCAATAGCCTCAATAGGACTACTATCCTGTACTTGAGTGAAGGAAATAGTAATTCCTTTTGCTTCATCTCCGCAGATGAAAAAAGGAGTAGAGGATTTTGTAGGTGTTCCTTTACGGCCAGGGTTCTTTCCTTCAGCTACCTCTAAAATAGCCATTCCCGCTGATATCTCATTAATCATTGTATTTGCTTTCTGCTCAACCCACACAATACACATACATCAATAAGAACAAGCAATAATAGAAAGAGTAATTACGTTTTCTTCAGCTACAGGTGCTGGTGCTGGTGCGGGCTCCTACAATACACAAACAAAAAATAGATCAACAAAAAAGAAAAGAGATTATTACCTGAGGAGCTGGCTCTTCTTCCTTCTTCTTCTTCGGAGGCATCGCGACCTACACATTCATACAAATGGACAAACTATGTATGAATGTGTAGGGGTAGTTTAACGTCGTGCCCAGGACTTATATAAATCAATTATCTATACGCTTTATTCATATTTCTATTATCTTCCCCTACGTCTATCCCTATTTCATCTAATCTCTTCATCATCATACATGCCTCCGTAAATGTCGTCCCTCTTTCAATCATTTTTTCCATCTTGGCGAGCTCCTCTGCCTCAATCATTCCTCTATTCTGCTTCTTCCAATCCTTCATCAATTTTATTTCACTCTCAATCTTTCTTTTCTTCAACTTCTTTCGTCTATCCTCCATCAAGTCTTCTTCTATCTCGTCTCTCTCCTTCTGCTTCTCTTTCAATATTTCATTAATAGCATCTCGTCTCTCCTTCTTATTCATTAACTCATTCTTCATATTCTCAATTATCGCTTCGTCTTTTTCAATCTCTTTATCTGCCTTTATTTTCAATTCATTTAGTTTTTTTGCTGAATATCTACTATCAGCTTTAAACTGCTCTATCCACATATATTTATCTTTTACATTATTTGGAATAAGATTTAACGACATAAATAACATAATATATAATATGAATAAGGCACTTATGGCTCGCAAAAAAACAGAAAAACCAAGAAGGCACGCAAAGCATCAACGCACGCTTTCGTGTTTTTTGAGGGAGCTGAAGTATTGGCTGATTAGTTCTATTCTACTTTTTTTTCTAAAAAAGATAATGACGGAAAATTTGCAATAATTTTGCATCCACAACTTTCCAATAACAAGGCCTTTTGGAAACATTAGGTTTTGGTTTGTCACGTGATTTCCTTTTTTTCTTGTCCGTTTCCACCTTTTACCGTCCGTTGCCATTTTGGCCCGGCGGGCCGGCCGGTGTGTGTCTCTGGTGGTGGGTGGTATGTCTTGAAAAAGTGTGCCGAAGTGCGACCCTATATTACTACCACCAACAAAAGTCAGATCGAACTTTGACTGTTCGAGAATGTCCCAGATCTTATTAGGGATTCCGCCCAACGATAATTCAAAAGGGACATCAAGCACTCCTCTTGGCAGTGTCTGAATGGTCCACGCAGTGTAATCCTTGTCTCTGGGAGTAATTTTATCATCCCATGTCTCGAGACTTTTTGCGTCTTTATATACTGGCAGATAATGTCTTACCTTTGGATCCTCAACCGGGTCCATACTTCTCCAAAACTGGAGTATCGGTTGTACTATTTTTGCGGCATTCAACTCCTTGCTGAGCGGGTTGCGCTGTCACAGCCTACGTCAGCGCGTACACCACCGTTACCCGCGCCCGGTCCGTCGCTCAAAAGAACAAAGGCCGCCGCAAGGCTGTCAAGGAATGGAAAGTAGGCGACACAGCCTCCGTCTACCGCCCAAAACCTTCCAAACAAGGCTCCGGCCTCTTCATTCTCCAATTCGACGGCCCCTACATCATCGTTGAGCAAGTCAGCTCCAACTGCTTCAAGCTGCGTCATCTCAAGACCAACAAGATATTGAAACGCATCGATCGCTCAACACGGTCGTAGTAGACGATTACGATGACGACTCAGTCAACTACACCATCGGCGAAGTCGTTGCATTCATCGACCGCGACCGGTTAAACTTGGCATCGTTTTGGATGAGGATCCAGAGAACGAGGAAAACGATCTCGTAGTTCACCAGCTCGGTACGACCTCGAACACCAACCCTCTCTTTCGTCCCATCTACGAAGATACGGAGGACAAATCTACTATCAAGCGTTGGGGCAAACCCTTAGCTACCTGGAAACCCCTCCTCTTCGACACCACCAACGATCAAGTCGTTCATCGCAACATTGAGTGGCGCTCTCATAGGGCCAACAAAGACAAAGGCCGACTCCCCGCCAACGTCCTCAAATGTCTTCGACTCGGAGGCCCCCTCATCATCGGCAAATCTTTCCCACTGCATATCTTCCAGAAAGGTAAGCAGGCAACATCGAAGGAATAGCCACCTCAATACTCTCAAGTGGGTTTTACTCATCGTACCGGCTTCACCCGCCACCGCCCAGCGCTTTTCCCACTTGACCCGTCATCGTCCCTAGTCAAGCTACGCCACGACCAGAGTATCACTGTAAATCCTTGATCGCCTCTTATGCCTGCAGGTCGACGATCATTCTCATCGAACCTGAACACCTCAGTGGCTATATCGGCACGGCATAATCGGTGCATTAAATTTGGTTCATCTCGGCTGTGCGATACATTGCCACCTAGCTTCCTACGGCTCGACGTCAGCTCCCCGCCATGATATCAACGCATCGCTACTGCGCCTCAACTGTCTCAGTCCCGCTTCCGCATCCCGATACGGCTGATCTCCGTCTGCAATGCGCTACACATCGACGCACTTCTTTTTCATCTCCCTTTGAGGTTTAAAGAGACCAATCTTTCTCTTTTCTCCTTTTCCTTTTTTCTGAGACAAGTCACTGACACATCGTTAGTCACTCATTCTGTGCGCAACTCTACTCAACCGCAGTTAGGTCTGGGGGGGGGGGGGGCTATCAGACTCAGCACTTAAACGACCGGCCAAAATAACTACCGTTGATATTTTATTTTACTGTTTTTGACCGGCCCGTTAGATTCTCCTCTGCACGACGTTTCGACTTCACTAACTAGTTTTCGATTTCGTTCAGGAATGACTTCAAACTATTAATTCAAAGTTTTTCTTAGTACAAAAGATTAACTATTGCCTTTTCCCCCCAATCTATTACCTTTCTCCCTGATTTTCAGTGAACACGCATGTGCGGTAAATTTGTGGACAAGGAAAACAGAGGTCCGGAAAAATTAGCTAATAAGCCCACAGTTACAACCGTGTGAACCTTTTTCACAAAAAGCAATTCCTGGACACTTGAACTACTGTAACACCCACGGTATACTACATCGTTTATACGCTATTTGTTTTTACGGGAATTCACTCGTGGACTCTCAAGTGATTCCGTGTTATTAAATGTATTTTAAGATGAATTCTTATTACATTTCCGGTTTTGAACAATAGTTCCGGTTTTAATGTTGTATTAGGATAAGGGGTATGGGAGGGAAGCTTAGATCCCATAGGCCTTAAATCCTATATTTTACACTTAACCGTTTACCGGAGTGGTGAAGGTTGTTAGGAGTATGATGTAAGTTACACGAAGCTGTAGCATCCGTATTCATTAACCTCCCACATTAATAGCGTTGACCCGATCCTTGAAGTTTGTAGCATATGTAGTAACTGTTTGAAGACTGATAAGGAAAATTGGCAAGGAAATTCCGTGAAATGTGGTCGTTTTTCCCGTGACTGGGATATATAGCTAACTTTCATAAGGGAAATTGCACTTATGTGTTGTTGTTTTTGGTATGTTTTGGCATTTGTGCAGGTTACGGACGTAGGTGACGCATCGTGTCAGTTGACCCTTGTAATGTACTATTAATACCCGTTACTCCGCCTAGTCAATTTACCGGTAAATTTGGATAGTCTTAGTCATAGGCAAGTTCATAGGCCGGACAGTTATTAATACCTTTATTACTGACAAGGACACTTTCTAGAGTATTCGCGAATCATAGTCTGGAATGCCTAGAATCAAATGAGTATTACCATTCTGTTAAGGTCACCACATTTTGTGTGACCCAAAGTCATTAAAAGTCTTTTCTTCGGTTATTCTTTACCCTTAGCGGGGTAGCTTCCCTAAACTCTGCGTTTGAGTGATAGATTACTTTGGTTATGAGCCTTGTCAAGGAGGCAAGCGTGCCAAAGCACGTATTGAGTCAAGTGCCCATATTCGAGGGCAACGACCAAAGCTTTTGGCCTTGGTCAAGCAAGTTTCAGAAGCACATGCAGGGGATATCTGTCCACGTGGCAGAGATGGTATCTGTGGCATTAGCCGACCCAGCTAAAGCCAAAAGGGATTTTCCTTACGACGAAGCAAGGGCTAAGACGGCAGAAGACTTAGAAGAGCCCGACACGCCCATAAGTGATAGTGAGGAAGATGAAGAGTCAGACACCTCTCAGAGAGGAAGACAGAGACCCCAGACAAAGAAAGAAGATATCAAACAGCCAGAAGGTTGGGATAAAATGACAGCAGAACAAAAGAGAGAGTGGAAAGAGAAAGAAGCGAGGAAAAAGAAAAGACAAAGTATGAAACAACACACAAGAAGAAAGACAGCTATCCGCAAAGAGAAGAAATATTATGAAAGGATGAAAACTTTGCAGTTATGTCTGTCTGTGGCTTTTTCCAAAGACAATGTATATAATTTCCTGCGAACACAGAAGACGAAAGGACCCATTGAAGAGTTGATAGTAGTAAGAGATCAATGGGAAGGCATTTCCGGAGCAGGTAGGTACATGTTAGAGGAAGAGTTTGAGAGAACGAGACCAAGGGCAGGTCAGAGGTATGTAGACTGGCTAAATGAATTTCTTGCAAAGAAAATCCAGCTTGAAAGTTTACGTGGGGCGCCATTTTCCGATGAGGAAGCAAAGAGAAAGCTATTTAAGAAATGCGCTACCATCCAGCTTTCGGGAATAAATTTCAGGTGGACCACTATGATCTCCCGGCCAGACTAAGACCAAATTTCTCGGAACTATGCGAAGCATCTAGGGAAAGATGGTTAATGTGGGAAGAAAAAGAAAGACGTAACAATTTCCGTGAGAGAAAAACTCAAATTCGCAAAGACAACAAAAAGAAATCTCGGGATGGCAAGCAGCGGCAAGAGACCAATCTCCTGATGGATAATAAAGGGAAAAGGGGAGACAATAAACCGGGACCAAAGACAGCTCCAAACTGGACGCTCAAAGTCACGTGTTTCGGATGTGATGCCAAAGGCCATACCATGAGATATTGTCCGGTGATTTCGGAAAAGTTCCGCAAAGAAGGAAAATTAAAACGGAATCAAACGGAAGACAAAGGCACGGAACAAGAAAAGAACGAAAGCGAAGACGAACAAAGTGACTCTGATACAAACGTTGCTTGAATCCATATGGGGAACACTTATGATAAGAGCAATGATGATGAGGAAGAAAGAGAAAGAGATGATGAGCAACCAAGCTCACCTCATCACAAATCTACAAGTCCCCAAACCCTTTTGAACGATACAAAGACTACACCTAGGGTAGGGAATAGACATAATGAGAGTGGAGAAGGACGGGAAGTGCGGTTAGTATCGGCCACCCTACGAGGTCCCTCCTCACTACGGGGAGAAGGCAAGGAAGAGCGGTTAGTTTCCGCCACCCCACGATGTTCCCCAGTCACCCCTAACCCTAACGAAACTCCTTTGAGGCTTGAGAGTTCTTACGGAGTCACGCCTGACACAAAATGTGCCGGAATAAACAGACGCAAAAAACCGTGTAATGTTTCCGTTGAAAAATCAAAAGGAAAAGGAATATACGCAAATCACGCGAAACGATCATCTTATGCGAGGTACTGCGGATATCACGCCACAAGACCCAGATTATCCGGAGTTGGATTTGTCGGTAAGTCCCGTGTTGCGTCCCCCCAAATCTCCTTACTACCCAGACGAACGAGGTCTTAAAGCTGCGGCATTGGAAAAGTCTCATAAAATTACGCAAAGACTCGTTTTCGGGGAATTTGAAACTTTACTTGACACCAAAATTTCCACAAGTCCACAAGTCTCGCAAAATATTCCGCAACAACCACGCAAACATAATCCATTTTCTAGTCAGCGGACCGGCCAGAGCAGAGAAGGGAGAGAAGAGAGTGGAGTGGATGAGGGAGAGCAACGACTTGGGCCCACTTCTGTCAACAAGTTTGGCAACCAAATAGGTCCCACCTCACAACAACTCCAAATCTCTAGTTCTAGACCAATCACAGCACTCCCACCAACACAGACAACAAACACGCAACCCATCAACCCTCCCGTCATAACCTTCTAAGATATAAATGAAATAGCTAAAACGTTGATGAATGAGTGCGTGAGGGGAATGAATGGAGAAGTGATGCGTGTCGTGAGTGGCGAGCTAGAGAGAGATGACTTTTTGACTGACATAGTAAGAGCAATAGAAGGAGTGTACTTGGAGAGAGCAGTCAGACAGAGTCCCATCACTACACCTCCACAACTCACAGAAGAGGGACAAGGTGAGGGTAGAGGAGTCTCTGAGGGTGAACTAGAAACAGAGACAGAGACAGAAGGAGAGACAGAGCATGTACTGATACATGTGAGAAAAAGAGTGATGAAAAAGAGAGACATGACAGTACAGGATAGTGGAGCAAGCACAGACATATCATGCAGAGAAGACAGATTGACAGATGTCGATGAGATAGACCCGGTAGAACTACTGACAGGTAATGCAGAAAGGGAGTTGAGTAAGTCAGGAAGAGCTAGGCTGACTGTGATAGATGGGAAAGGAAGGCCTAGAGCAGTAGAAAAGAAGATGTTACTCGACACTACCTTACCAGTTAGCATAGTCTCTACAGGACAGATGGACCACAGACACAACAGATCAGTCATCCACCAAAACGGACAGTTAGTAATACTCAAACACCCCATCCACATTAACGAGAGTGACATATTAGTAAGGGGAAGATTAACTAAGAGTATGATATATAGATGGGATGACGAATATGATGAACCATTGAAAGTCAACGAAAGATATGATCCTTTCGCAACAAGGGGGTAGAAGGGGAGGGAAGCCCCACAAATGAGAACAAAAACGAGACAAGTAAGCATGAAGTAAATAAGAGAGAGAAAGAATTACACGTAGATACAGTATTATATGAAGCTTACCCCAGAAAGTCAGACAAACCTAGAAAGATAGGAATCAAGCTTTTTCACTATGCCTGTGGGCATTATGGGTTAACAAAGATGCGTCTATTGGCAAAAATTTTGAACATTAAGTTAGTTGGTGACAATAGCGATGTGAGATTTTGCGAATCTTGCATGATAGGAAAGTCTAAACGTTTGCCACGTTTTGCAGTTAATACAATAGAAAGAGCCCAAAAGCCAGGTATAATTCTACTCATAGACACATCAGGACCGTGGGCAACTAGATCAATAGGTGGTAAACGGTATAAATTTTCGGTCACCGACGACTACTCACTGTTCATTCTTGACTTTTATTTAGCCCATAAGAATGAGTTTGTAGATTGCTTAAAATAAAAGTCCCATAAGAATGAGTTTGTAGATTATTTAAAACAAGCTGTAGCCTTTTATGAGAGACAGACAGGAAACAAAGTAAACGAAATTCGCGCAGATCAAGAATTCCATATTCCGGAGGAAGTCATTAAGTGGTGGAAAAATATTCGCTTTATTTGGAAAACCTCCTCGACAAACGATAAAGACGGGAATCCTATTGCGGAAAAAGTGAATGATATTACGGCGGGGCCTGCACGAGCAATGAGATATCACGCTAAATTACCGCCGCAATTCTGGGCAGAATTAGAACACGCAGCAACAACCATTCACAACATACTACCGGCAATTCACGGGGAACGCAAAGGAATTTCGCCTTATGAGCAGCTGTTAGGTAGAAAACCAACACTCTTTCATTTAAAACCAATAGGATGTATGGGTGTGTTACATATACCTAAGACTAAAGTGCGGAAGGGAGAGTACAGAGGGGAAAAGGTGATGCTAGTAGGATATGATCTATTTCGGGAACTATACCGCGTATGGGATGGTAAGAAGATAATTTCCGGAGTGAGAGATGTGAGATTTAATATTCACAAAATCGGTAAACAAGCTCATCCTCCTAAACTAGTGTCGTGGGATAATGATGACTCTGAGGGGGAGAATGAGAATGAGAGCGAGCAACCACACACATCTCCACAAGCGTCACCACCCCAATCACCACCCCAATCACCACCCCAATCACCACCTCAATCACCTAAGTCACCGCACAACGTCAACAACGACCACCCAACAACACACTTTGATGAAGTTGAGGGGGAGACAGAGAATGTTGATATCGATGCGAATGAGAATGAGCATGAAAATGAGCATGTGGAGAAGAATACATTAGATCACAAACATACACGCCTACACACAAGTCCAGAGCCACATTATCCACAACAATTACCCCCAGAGCACAAGATCAAGCCACAAGAGCATACAAATGAACAAGATCCAACAGATCCACTAAAAATACATGAAAGAAGAGCATACGAAGAAAAATCACCACCATCTAAGGGATTAACGTGGGAGCAGAGTCAGAGAGTAACGGAGAGTAACATAATCCCCGGTAAAAGGCAGCGCAAGGCAGTAGAGAGATTTACCCCTAGCAATGAGCCCAAGAGAGAAAAGAGAGAGGCTCAAGAGCTAATAGGTAAGGTAGTAAGAGTGCCCGCGCGTGCATGGGGAGATGGATGGGCGAAGAAAAAGTACGGTGAGGGATGGGAGAGCATAGTACGAGTAGGGTAGTCAGCAGAGTGAGTGACCCCAGAGATAGACTCGTAGTAAGAGACAGACCTCAGCCCACCCATATAGTTAAGTTTGAGGACGAAGAAGAACGGATGTTGAATTCGGAAATCCTCAAATACTCCGTGAAAGATCCCGAATACCCGTTACAAAGTCCCGCTAATATGTTTTTATGCGATGACCGTATGGTGGCAGATGAGATTCGTGATTTTTATTTGTATGTAGATATCAGAGTACCCAAAGATGTCATAGAGGAAGGTTTGACAGCTAAAGATCTTTTAGAGGGTATGAAAACAGAGCTAAAAGCTCTTCAATCCTTTAACACATACACATGGGTACCCCATAAGGAGGCAAGCAAGGCAGGAGTTAGTAAGATAGTTAGATTGACATGGGTTCACAAAGTAAAGTTAGATGAGAACGGGGAAAAGTTCATAAAGTCTCGTTTAGCTTTACGGGGAGATATGTTAGAACCCGGTGTTAGCTATAACCCAGATCAGCTCTTTGTTCCTTGCGCCGCGCACCATTCACTTTTATTTCTCGCCAAACTAGCTGCCTGGCACAAACACAAACTATACGGCATAGATTTTAAAAACGCATACCTAAATGCTCGTATGAATGACCCTGTTTATGCATATGCGCCAGAGAGTGTAGACAGAGAAAGGCATGAGGGGATGATATGGCGTATAGATGGTGCTTTATATGGTGCACCACAGGCAGGAAGAAGATGGTATGAGATATTAGCACCCAAGTTAGAGGAGCTAGGTTTTAGGTTTCTAGATTCAGACTTATGTATGTTTGTAGAAAATGATAAAGCTTTGAGAGAGGCGATAGTAGGGATATTTCATGTTGATGACTTGTTGTTCACCGCACCAAACAAACAAGCATATAAGCGTTTTGCGTCCGCATTAGAAAAACATTTCCCGCTCAAAAGACTCGGTATTGCCCGTGAATTCAAAGGAATAGAGATAGAGCAATCGAACGGGAAAATAATTTTGCATCAGCGAAAATATCAGCAGCAGATACTAAAAGAGGTAGGCTACGATTCTGCTAAACCCGTTAGTACTCCAGCGCAAGAACATTTCACGGAACCGATGTCGGAATCAACTAGCTTGCGAAAATTTTCAATTCCTAGTCTAGTTGGTCGTTTGCTATTTCTCGCAAAGATGACAAGACCCGATATAGAACAAGCACTAAATTCGGCAAGTGTCATGCAAACTATCGATAAGGGAATAACTTATGCGATGTTAGGCAGAATCTTTCGTTATTTAGTTAACTCTTATCGAGGTTTAGCTTACCATGAGCCTAACAGAGCCTCTCAAACAGTCTTAGCGGCAGAGAGGGGTATGTCAGGTAATAGAACTAAACACTTACCTTTAGAATTACACTTTATGCACCACCTACAGAGAGACGGTGAGATTAAGTTTGTAAAAGTAGGTACGAAGAAGCAGATAGGTGATGTAATGACAAAATATTTACCGAAAGAACAATTCGAGTATTTACTTAACAAATTTACGGTAAAGCTCAAGTAATTTCGGGATTTGCGTGTCCACTCACCTATATCTGCTTTGAGTGTTTTGTGCAGTTTGTTGCTTGTTGCAGCAGCTTTGTTTTGCGCAGGGGTCAAGAGCCGTCGAGCCGAGGCTGGGTAGCCGACTGCCACGCGAGGCCAGCAGCCGCGAGGCTTTCCCTGGCTAACTTAGCAATTTAAATTCTTTCTATCATTCTTTCTGTCCTAGAATAGGAAATCTAATTTTTTTTTTTTTTTTTGCTACCCTCTACGGGAAGCGCTTGCAAATTTTTGAACACATACATACTTCATACATGTTACTGCATGACTACACATATATACATACATAGAGGATGTGATGTAAATGGGAGTTGATATTTAACCTTCGGGTAACCCATAACTGATCCTCAACACTATTTTTTCATATTTACACACTAATATAGCCTATGACTTGCGACTAAGGGGGAGCGTTCTAATGTACTATTAATATTCGTTACTCCGCCTAGTCAATTTACCGGTAAATTTGGATAGTCTTAGTCATAGGCAAGTTCATAGGCCGGACAGTTATTAATACCTTTATTACTGACAAGGACACTTTCTAGAGTATTCGCGAATCATAGTCTGGAATGCCTAGAATCAAATGAGTATTACCATTCTGTTAAGGTCACCACATTTTGTGTGACCCAAAGTCATTAAAAGTCTTTTCTTCTGTTATTCTTTACCCTTAGCGGGGTAGCTTCCCTAAACTCTGCGTTTGAGTGATAGATTACTTTGTTTGGACCCGTGGCACGATCGAAGGAACACTCCGTTTTTAGCGGTTTTTCCCTTTGGCTTGTTGTTTGGGTTCAATTCTGGCTTCCCTTTCTAATCTAGAAGTGGAGGTTAGCCTTGAACCAGTTGTGTTCAGTTTTTATTATTAAATTTTGCAAATTTCATTTTTCCTGAGGCTTTGAGCTAATAAGGGTAAGACCTCCGTTCTTAATACACTACAAGTTGGACTTGAAGTCGTCCTTCAAGTACTTTACAGTAGTTTTCAATGGTTTTTACAACGCTAAAGCTTAGCTAACTCACAATTTACGTTCAACCGTGTTCGTACTTAGCAAATCAAGTCTGCAAACAAGTAGAAGTCTACGTAAATAAATGAAGTAACCTCTCAGCTATTCACTGGTATTTCACCTACTCTTTGGAGTTAGGACTTAATGCAGCCATAGAGACTTTTAATAAGAGTTCGTTGTGTACTTATCCCTTGGGGTTGTATCCAAACTCACATAAGCTTAAATATTGCTGTTGACATTCAAGACAACAAAAAAAATTGATTTTTCTGTTTTGGTTGGAATTTCAGTTTTGGTTGGAATTTTGATTTTGGGTGAAAATTTGAATTTTTCAAATTAACTATATTCGTCCGCAAAATATCGTAAATTTTCGCGAAATGTTACCGTTAAATTTGAAAATTTGAATTTTTGTCACAAAAATGAAAAATTGTCACAAAAATGAAAATCTGACACAAAAATGAAAAACTAATTTTTGTTGTTGTCTTGAATGTCAACAGCAATAATATATGAAAGAAACCAAGTGTGTAAATTGAACCTTTTCCTGAATCCACTTCATTTTATTTTCTCCTGGGTCCATAGTTACTACTCTCACTCATCCCTACGAGTGGCAAGTAGATAGCATGGCTCTTCTGTCGAACTTGTTATGTTGCAAGTATTAAGCAACAGTGTTTGTTTAGACAAATGTCTTTTCAATGCAGGACATATGAAAAATCGATACTTAATACATATGATACACATACATATACGCATACAAGTATTTTCATATTCACATGGATATGGGAAAAAAAAAGAAGAAAAAAAAAGGAGAGAAAAGCGGAGAGAGAGAGAGAGAGAGAGAGAGAGAAAGAGAGAGAGTGTGTGTGTGTGTGTGTGTGGGGGGGGGGGAGAGAGGGAGGGAGATATATATATGGAGAAGGGGAGGGAGGGGGGGGGGGGTGGGGGGAAAGGGAGACACGGGGATGAAGTGGAAAGCTGGAACAGTAGTCAGGGCAGATCTGAAACCATACGGCCCATGTTTGACTGGACAAATAACTGGTGCAGATTGCTCCCAAGATTAGACAGAACCAGACGCAACATGGCCCAAGAGGTGCCCCAGTTTCTCAAGGTGCGCCGCAGGTCAA